>JAECUM010008046.1:0-164988 GCA_016617855.1 Megalonaias nervosa | reverse complement strand
TGTCTTTTTCCAGGCGTCAAGAGATTTTCCAGGTAAGCTCAGCATTGATAAATCTCCATGCTGCTGCTCTCTAGTTTGTTATTTATGTACAAATCACCTCTGCTGAGCATGAAATTGTTGACAGGAGTTACTCAGGCATCCTCCTCTTGTTATGTATATTTAATTTGTATTGTTTGTTGTCTTTTCTCAATGATTATATGTTATGTATATCTGTATTTTGTACTTGATCTTTATCCAAAATCAAGTTAATATTGACCAATGTGGGTGTGCCAGAATGTTTGCCAGTCATTTCCCATGGGTCTTTGGTTCTTCCTGGGTTCTTTCTCCACCAAATATACTGGCCACCAAGTACAGCCTATTATGTGCTGAAAAATGGCATTAAACCAACAAAACTAAACCAATAAAAAGTCATACTTCGAACAAGAATAGAAGTCACAGAATTGCATTTAACTCGCCACAGCCTTGACCTTCAGGCACGGGGTTGTCTAGGGTACATGACACACCATCTTAAATACTTGGGCAAAGTTTCATTAAAATCTCTTAAATTGTTTAAAAGTTGTGTTCCAGAGAAGGATACATGTCAAAGAATTACAATAATTCTTAACATGACCTAGACCTTGGGACAGGGTGCAAGGCACACTATCTAGTCATGATATATACTTTGGCAAACTATCATGAAACTCTACATTTTTGGCCAAGCTAATGTTAATGGTTGCGCTGATGTACTGACGTGTAGATGGACAACGATCAGACATAATATGCCCAACTAAAGGCAGGCGTATAAAAGAAAAAGTCATCAATTTAAATAATTTTACTAAGATATCCAGTGTTCACTTTCACTATGTGGCAGGATGATTGGCAAACAAAACTAACAGAAGACAGACATATGCAAAACAAAACATTAAATGCAACAGATGCCTCCACATATTCAAATACTGAAACACAGTGTCTTATGATTAATGGAATAGAGTGACCATATAGTATTTACTAACTCCTTTACACCAGTATCAATTACATGCATCGAACAGTCTCTGAACTAAAACAAAAACTTACTCAAATATGACTGAATCAAAAAGCCTTAAAAAGCATTACCAAATTCTTGAATAATATTTACACAGGACAAAAAAATGAAAAATGCATAGAATGATATGACACCAATTGCTAATAAAGTATACAAGACAAACAGTTGTTATTCAGCACTTCAGGGAAAATACTGTAATTGGAAAAATGTTTAAAAAAGGCAACAAAACATTTTTGATTCCTATATGGTGATCAATAATGGGTGTTTAATGTTATGTTCAACCATCCCAACATAATCTTTATTTAGACCAACATAGTTTGAAGTGCAGATGTATATGGACCAGTTATTTACATCATGTGATATGACATAAGCTTTTGTTGTGATGCATGCTCTCATTATCATGTGTGCCTTTCTGTTACATGTTCAATGTGCCATAATGTAAATGACTACTGCACTCCAACACATAATCCAGTGTCACAATTACCAACAGCTGACTGCTATGTTGGGGCTGAAACTAATGTTTTATTCCCTTAAGGTGTCTTTCGTTTGTTTGAAACCTTACACAGTATTAGGACTAAAAACATTTGACATACTAACAAAAGTAATGCATAAAAACCTAAAAGGTAAGTACTCTACTATTTGTAGTCAGACAGGTACCTTATATATAAATATACAAGTTAGATCCAACTGTTAACTGCAGAGACCCAGAATTCCTGTTTCATAATACACTAGCAGATTTATATAGTTTTCTATGAGTAATCAGAAGAAAGAACAACACCAACAGTCAATCAGGGTCTATGCTGACTGCAGGTGAATGAGACTTATAAGCATATTTAGTAAAATCAAATTCATAAATTGAACACCTGTAAGAACCACAGTGGACCTATGTATATGTGTGTGTGATTTAGATTTTTAACGCAGCTTTAACAATTTTTCAGTCATATCGCTACGATGTCTGCAGTGTGACAGTTTATAGTGATGTCTAGCACTGGGCATCATGCCACAGACATGTGGCATGATGTCCCACCTAGTCACATCATCCTGACACCAGGCCGACCAGTCCTAACAATAACCTCTTAATGCTGAGCGCCAAGCCCGGCAGCTATTAGTACAATTTTTTAAAGTCTTTGGTATGACTCAGCCGGGTTTCAAACCTGCGACCTCCTGCATCTGAGGCAGACACTCTAACCACCAGGCCACCAGAGCGGTTTGGAACTATGCAACTTAGAACTAAAATCATGAAGTTTGTATATTCATGTATATATTCCTATGATGTATTTAACATGAATGAAAAAATTAAGTACCATTACCTATATTTAAAACAAAAAGCTGGGCATACATAAATACGAAGAAAGCATAATTACATAACACAGCCAGTTGAATGGAAAATAGTGATGCAATGCACATCATTTGAGTAATAATGGATTATAGACAAATCAATTAAAGAGAAATGAACTGCTTATGACAAACTGATTTTTTTAAATGTAAAATGTGTAAAAACAATCTGGAATTTAAGTTTTGCTTTTGGCACCTCTGTAAGGTTTACTTTCTCAATTTCTTTTCCACAGTCAAAGACTTTTCCTGATGTATTGGATGTTGCCCTATCTGTAAGCTCTTTATTTGTGATATGCCGTCAACTGAAACTGAACAGTTGTTGGAACAAATGAACTTAATCAGGATATAATTTTATTTCATAATACAAAGAACACATCTAAGCGGTACCTTGGAGATTCTTGATAAAATTAAGACTGTATGAAATTACTCACTTATAGTTATCTCAATGCAGTGAAAAGCACAAGTTCTTGAAGTTGGTTGTACAAATCGGGCAGTCTGAACTCATTATTCACTATATATAGGTTTGACGTGGTCGTGTGATTTTTTCCAGTTACAAAATAAACTTTATGGCAAAAGCAAATCAGCAGACAAATGTACTGCTGATAGATTGAGTTAGTGACATCGAAACAGGATCCATGAAGATGTCTTGTACATTCCAGACTACAAACAAAAATGTCTGAAATTAATCTTTAAAAGTGTTAAGTGGATTTTAATAAAATTTTGAAATATTTCCATTCACTTTGTATATTCATTCAAGTCATATGAATATAAGTGTTTTCCTTCAAGTTTCACAAAAGCTCACATACACTGAAATTATCTCTTACCATGTGCAAGTTCTGAAAACCTTTTATTCATTTGAAACACAAGGTGTCCAATTTCATCTTAGAATTTCGTTTGTCCATCTCAATACAGCATTAATTATTTGGGTTGCCAGTATTTTCATGTGAAGAAAGAAAATAAAGAAAACAATGGTCTGGAATTTACAAGAATAGGAACAACAAAATAAAAATTTGACTTTTGTTAAAGTGACATACATATACCAAACTGTTTTTCCAGAATTTTACTGAATATCAAGTCACACTGGTTTGTGACTATATATATATATGAACAAGAAATGAACTGAATATCTTCATCACTCAATTATAACAGTGGGCAAAAGTGCTGCTATTACATACCTGGACCTACCACAATTTTGGAAACAGTAAATCAGAAAAAAATCTAGCCCAACTTAAATTTTAATCTCCTGAAAATACAAACTACACAAAATGCCTCATGATGAGATTTGATTTAAAAAAATTTAAATTACTTATTTTTACATAACACATGAATGTTACATTAAACAAAAAAGGAATCTGAAAAGACAAGAATGTTTACTGTCTGTGCTTGTGTATAATCCAGCCTCAACTGCAAACAACCGTGATCTGTGGGTGCATAATGTGCTGGTAGATCTGAATACATGCTGTTAATTCTATTACTAGCTGCAACAGCACAGTTAAACTCCAGACCTACTGGTACATATGTTACAGCAAATCAAAGTCTAAACCATTTACAAATGAATGCATTTTAATTGCAGGTGAGCTATAATTCTGAGCCTAAGACGTATTAAGTAATTTATTCTAATGCAAAAGGTAACAGTAATTCCAGGTTTGCCAAACTTGTATCCAAACTTTTTTTCTTTTTCTCCTGGGGGATGTAGGCCAGTTCAATTTGCTTTTCTGTAGAAGCAACATAAAATGGGCCCCTAAGGCCATTCAATTTGCTTTTCTGTAGAAGCAACATAAAATGTGCCATCCAATTGGACTAGGAGTGCACATGATTGCTGGAAAGAGCAACATCACAGTTTGGAAAAACCAATGTTCACTAAAGACAGAGAGAAAACTAATTCAGACTATACTGAGTATTTGAGTCAAAATGGGTAACTGCAAATGTATTTATTTGATAAATGGAAAGGTTAATCAAACAAGCAGCAGAGTCCAAAGGAGATTCCGTTAGCATTCTGAAAGCTCTTCAGATATCATTTGCTCTCCTATGCTATTAAAAGGAAAATCAAACTTGTCCTATGGCACATAGTGATATGGTAAAAATGATGACTTGTCCCATCATTTGCCCAGTAACAATTTTCATCAATAATCATTCATCTGGTGATCTTTCTCATCAATCCCTAAAGGACTCTTCCCATCACTTACTCAATGACCTTTCCAATTATTAATCACACAACTCCCATAATGCATCAGCAGATTTAGGTCAATGGTACCTGCTTTTTAAGTGAACACACACTACAGTAAGATAATAGATACAATTTTATGTAACAGACAAAACTTTGACCTGATTTAAAGATCCTCATTCCTGCAGTGACTGAAGATAACTGTACAATAACCTTAGATTTTTGCATCAGGTATACACTGCTAATATTCTTAAAGCTTAATATAAATACAAGAAAACTGAGTTAAAATGTCATGAATGTGACAATAAAGCTCTTGTATTTGATGATGGCCACTGAATTAGTGAGATCTGACAGGTGTCCAAAGCTGACTGCACCATTCAAATGCTGTATAGGTGGTGTTCTGAAGCCATGACACTGACCATGTTAATGTCTTCTGAATATTTTCTGTGCTAAAATCACCTCTGAAAAGAGAATAAACATGGCATTTACTTGTAAATACAAATCCCAACACCAACAAGAGTACATACGGAATAGCTAATAATATACAGACTGGTACTGGTATGGAGAACTGATACTGAAGCAATGGCAGTTAATAACCTCACAAAGAGAAACACCAAAAGAGCTGCTTTGGGCAAGGTATGAACCCATTACCAATTATTTTGGAGTTTAAGCTATAAGTGAATAACCCAACTAACTGGAGGGAAGGAAACATTGCTGCAAAATACCACTTGTCAAGATGAATTAAACTAGCAAAGTTTCATTTGTGTAGGGTTAAAACAAGTCATTATGAGTCATGATGTGAAGTTAAGGATACAAAGAACATAATAGATGCCTAAAATTCAAATGTCACTTAAGTATGAAAATTATGTCACAGTGTCCAAGTTTTGAATAATTGAACTACTATTGCTGCAATGGATTAAATTGATAAATTTTCATGAGTGTAGGTGGTATAAGTTCACATATATATTTTGACAGTGTAACAAACAAATACTTGAAAATACAGATGTCACTCAAATGTGAGAATTAGTGCACAGTCGCCTTCTTTTTGTATAGATCAGTTACTTTAAGTTGCATTCACATACCAATTTTACTGAAATATGGTACAAGCCACTAAGGGTGTAATGAATAAAACAGCTGAATATGCACATGCCAATCATAAAAAGTGGGTCACTATGCTCTACCTTTCATATGGCTAAGTTAATTCTGTTGAGATTCATCAACTCACCAATCTTAAGTGTAGGTGAAATAGGGTCCAAAAATACTAAAGGTATAGTAAATGAAAAGCCAAAAATGCATGACACTAAGGTCACAGTGACTAAGTTATGGTATGTTTGGACTGCATACTTTAAGATGCATCCACATACTATTTATGAGTGTAGGTGAGACAGGGTCCAAAATACTAAGGTACAACAGAGTTTAAAAATCACCCAAAAAACAACACAATTTAATCTCAAGTTCCAAGAAACTTAATTAAGCATGAAAACTGGATCACAGGCTGAATTACCTCCTGAACTCTGAGATGTATCCACATTCTAATTTACATAAAATAAGGTTCAAGATAGTAAGAGTGCAACAGATAAATAGCTAAAAAACATACAAGTCACTTGAGCAAGCAAATTAAGTAACACTGACAAACTTAAGGTATGGTTAAGTTACTCTTCCTGGGATGAATTCACAAATCAGTTTTCTTCAGAGTAACATCTAAGACACTGAAGTAATAAATGAATGCTAAAAATACCAAAGTCACTAAAGTGTACAAATTAAGTTACAGTGACCTAATTTTTGTATTGCTGAGTGCTGATATATGTAGGATCCAAGATAATGAAGGCATAATGAACAAATGGCTGAAAACAGAAAAGTCACTCAAGTAAAAAAAATAAGTCACAGTGAACTAGTGCATCTCAAGAAAAGTAACGCTGCATCTATATTCCAATTTTAAAGAACTCAGGTGAAATAGAGTTCAAGATATTGAGATCATAACAAACAAACAAATAAATTAAAGGAACACACAAATTATGAACACACAAATGAACAAGAAATATGCTATACAGTCAAACCCGGTTATCTTGATTACATCGGGGGTGTAAAAAAAATTGTCGACATAACTGGGTCCCGAGATATCAGGGTTAAGTTGATAAATCTACTGCAGAACAATGATTATGCATCTGAAGTACCAAAAATGAGGAGTTTTGTTTCTAAAAAACAAATGGCATTTATAATGCACAATAAAAATAATAATTCAGTCATGCCTGGTTGGAGAAAAAAGAAGATTGGAGGTCTTTTAAATGAGATTAAGTAACAAGTCACATATTTTTACAGCAATAAGTTACTGCAACAATGTCAGTGGTTTAAAGTTGTTTTTATTTCCCTGTGAATAGCCTCGTCCCTTTGGTAGTCTCAGCAAGACAATGATTTTCTCATGCTATCCAAAATCCAGGCCAAATGAAGTACATGTACATGTAGGATTGTACTTATTTTTTTTAAAAAGTGTTTTCTTTTGTTAGAGTTGACTTGTGACTAGCCGCAAAATGTAACTGACCAATATTGTGCGTGAAAATCAATCCTTTTTTTTTTGATTGTCAAGAGGTTCCTTTACACCAGTATGTGCTGGTTTTTACCGATAAATTTTGCTTCTGTACCGGAAAAAGACGGGGCTGTCGGTATTCATGTACCAACAAACTGTAAAATGTGTTTCAAGTCTTTAAAGTTAATTGTCTCAACATCAAATTCTGTATGAAGCCAACTTATTCCATGCAGTTAGAAGACAACTTATTCCATTCATACAGTTGTAGTCCCATATACCTCAGGACTTTGATCAGTGATCGTTGGCAAGAACACAGTACCAGAAGGAGAGTCAGCTAATCTTTTTGATGGATTGCAAGACTTTGAAATTCAAGATAAAAACAACACAAATGAAAGCACTCTTCTTTCTGTTTCAAATTTTAATATTATCAGTCGCCTTCTGCTTCATTCCGTTTGTGTTGAAGAATATGTAATCACGGTACAGTGATCACCATTTTCATATAAAAAATACTGGGCGCTATAGACTTTTTTCTTACAATACCGTTGGTGCTTTTATTTACTTTTGTTCAAAACAAATTAATAACCAGTGGGGGGAGTTAAGTGGGGGGGGGCAGCTTAGTTTGGAGTTTTGCGGGTTTTTATTTATAAATTATTGTGAGTCATGTGATCTAGCCATGCTGAAGTTGAAGGCTTACGCTCGCACCAACCATGAAAACACTTCAATTATTACCGAATTAGTTTTAAATATATTGTGCAAAACAAATTAGGTATTTTTAGCTACATTTAATGATGTTAACCTGACAATTTTCCGAGTTATAGATAAGATCAAATTTGCAATGCTCTGTGGGACGAACTATATTGTCATGGTGTGGACATGCAATAATGTCCATTTTGAATGCAGCTTACGTAAAGGTCAGAAACGCATGCATTCATTTTCTTTACTCTAAAGTATTGTTTACATGATAGTTTTCTCCACTCTGTGTAAGTGATAAACCATGCATTGAGGTGATTGGTTGATTAGCATTTGTACCGGTAAAATTTGGTCTTGTATTGACTGTACAAGGTACTGGTAATAGCGGAAAGGCCGGATCATTTCTTTTAAAATTTCTCTGAGATGGACATTAAAAGTTGCATTTCGTCGAATTAAGCAGGTCCACATGTTACTTCGGACCAAAACTTATGCCTGACATAACCGGGTTATTGACTTAAAAGGGGTCAAGATAAGCGGGGAAAAATGTGCATAAGAAAGAAGGATTTTTTCGGGACCGTACCAAAGTGCTCAACATACACGGGTTCTCAAGATAACCGAGGTCGAGATAAGTGGGTTTGACTGTATTTGATTCCAACTGTATTGGCATGGGTATAAAGCCATACACACCATAAAAGGTTATTTCTTGTTTTCAAAAATTACAAATGGCAAGACATTGTAAGAACTGAAGATCAATGATTCAAGAAATAAGTCTTCCATCTGATAGTCAAATAAAAATGAATCATAATAATACAAGTATCCACTTCATAGACCTACTTTTGTTTTGACGAGGTTATACTCACCAAGGACATACAAATCTGTAAATGCATCTGCAGTATAAAGCTGAAGAAAATGACCTAAACACAAACAATCAAAGTCCATCTCTGCAAGCCAAGTTTCCAATATGTTAACTTATCTACACCTTGGTGGATCAATCCAATATTTCAGTGTGTTAGGTGCATCAAATCAAAATAAAGTTCTTCAAATCTGATCTGTTGTATGCCAATGGTTAGTTGGTATTACATACTAAAGGAAGCAACTCGTGAAATCCAATACTTGTTGTTAGGGCAAAGCACTGAAATATCAGATCGATCCACCAAGGTGTAGATAGGTTAACATATCAGACCTTGGTTAGCAAAGATGATCAAAGCCAGACAGGTGTGAAAAAATTGTCATGGTGACAAAATTTTGGTGGAAAAGTGTTGTATTCATCAAAGTTCTTTTTAAAGTTTCACTTTGTGTTCTAGGCAAAGACATTAACTTTTAAATTTTACAAAATTTTTTGGTTTTTGCTCTTTCCTATTACTTAGTTTAATACCACAAACTCATAATAATAAAGTCATTTCATTATAAGAATAAATTGTTTAGTTGTGAACACAAATACCCTTGACAACAGGAGCACATTTGGAGTAGCCAACAATATACAGACCAGTATACCTGAGCCACTCAAGTCAGAAAATTAGGCTACAGTTACCAAATTTTGGTACAATTAATTTGCTCTCCTTGGGATGCACCATGTACAAACCTGCATTACTGTTGGTGAAATAGGGTAAAGGATTCCGAGGCTGTAATGAACAGCAGAAAATGCAAAAGTAAGTTCAAGATGGAAAATTAAGTCACAGTAACCTGATTTTGGTAAGGCTGTGTTACCTTCCTTGTCATGCTTCTATCTGATAAGATTCACAAGTAATGGTGAAACCAATTTTATAATAAGGGTAAAATGTTTCTTTGATCATACTTACCTGATCATAATATGTTAATAGTATATTCACTACCTCTTGCTATTCCAAGCTTAAAAAACAAAAGATATTAAAACCATCTTGGCTTGGTTTATAAACAATGGTGCTAAAAGGTCACATGCTTTGCTTTTAAAGGAATTCCTGCAAGAGTTGTTTCAACTGAATTGAGGGAATGGTGCCGGAGGTTGTCACCGAGTGCTAAAGTGGAGCTGACCTACAGGGATGCTACTACAGAGAAGGCATGGAAGGGTGTTCATGTATCTGCTAGGTTTTACTGCAGAAACATATTTTACCTTCCAAAATATTGGTTTGTTTTCTTCAAATATGTTACAAGTTGATAATATGTCTGAATTGGTAAAAGGTGGAGCGAGTTACATTCACTTATCCAGAATGTTCAGACTCCAAGCAGCTTCATTCTGAAGGGACTGGGTTAGGGGTTTGTATTAGCATAAGGAAATAGGGGTATTGCACATAATGGAAAAAATATTGCTCTTGCAAATCCGGTGGAAGAAGAGTTACCTGTATTATTGCAAAACTGAAGGTCCTGGAAGAGTTGCCCACTGTGCTGCCACTTCTTGACCCTCCAGTTCATATCAAGTTCTTTGGGATGAGAGCTTTCAGGTAGCATGAAGAAAATGTTAACTCAGACCTCAATCCAAGGTTTGGATTATGGTGGTCAGGAAGCAGTTCTGTTCATATGCGAATTTCATGGTGATTGCCATGACATCAGGAGTCAGAATAGTGTGACCCTGCTATAACACGGTAGTTGGGAGCCATAGAACTCGACCGTGTTATAGACCGAACCATGTTAAAAGCAACCAGGTCAGTTAGCTGAAGAAAATAATGCATGTACCCAAAAAAATTTGCAGGGGGATGGGGGAGGTAGGTAATAAATGCGGGCGCAAAAATACGTGCTTCATTGGCACAGTTACCATCTTAAATTGATGCATATTAAATGAGAAATACAACTGTAGTGAAGACAGAGAGGGTATATATCATATTTTACTTTATGCAGAGACCCATGCATTGGTACATGTACACGTATACTGTTTATATGTACATGTCTAATTATAGCATGAATAGAGTATCAACACCGTGTACTCACCCACGAATCTCATCCTATACATTGAATCTACAAGTAATTCCATCGAAAATATGCACACACAGATTTAAAATATTCAATAATTTTGTCACAGGTCATATAGGTCTGAATTCAGTGGAGAAAAAAAATAGCACAATCACATAACGAATGATGAAAGCACGTTTGCTTTTCGGTACATCTCAAATTGGTACAAGTTAGTTTGCGTTTCAAGCCGCCTTTGGTAGTGTTAGTAACCATAAACTTTTTTCCTGCAGAAAAGGAAACTTTCATGGCATAGTAAACGTGCTCCAGTCACGTTGGAAAGTGAAACAATCCATCAGATTCCATTGCTTTTATTTAAGTTTGGTACTGACTTCCTTTGAAGAAAGGTTCTTTGTTTTTATTGAAAATTGTAGTCAGCTTTGTTTGATAAAGTGTGCATGCGTTATTGATGTCACCGCTAAGCAGCTTTGGAGAACCAAACAAATGCCTGTTTCTTATTGTGGCGGCAACATCAAATAATTGTACTGCATGATTGAGACTGATTTTCTTACCCTTTGCTTAGTGTATTTTCATTACAATCGGTGCTTCAAAGGTAATATGTTTTCTTTGACATTTCAGCAAACTATTTTATTTGGGTACATTTTTAAAAAAGGAATTGGCTGTTGTTTGATCGATTGTAGTTACTGTACCTCCCAGCCTATTGAATAGTGCAACAAGATCGATCTTGTTTTTTGGAGTTTTTTTTCTACATTGTGGTAGCGTAGTGAGGCAGCTTTCCACACATGCATCAGAAATTTAAAAAAGGGTCAATGGTCGATAGAGACGCAGGTGTTCTGGTCTCAAGACAGGGATTACTACAGAATATGTGAGTGTTCTGAAGGATTTAATTCTGAGCGAAAACGAGGAATTTTAATTACCACCGAAATACAAATGTCAGTCTATGTATATCTATTAATTACTAGCGAGCGGCTGAAAAGCTGACATAACACAGATTATGAGATAATGCCTCGTCCAGTTAATCGCTATCAGAAATGTCAAAAAAGTGGACATCTCACAACATACAGTACTCATGCTAGGTGTCAACATAAGCTGATTATGATATAACAATGCACTGTTAAGATGGTTTGTCAATATGGAAAAAGAATTTGTTTATGTAACAATAGATAAATTTCAGTGCATTTTATACCAAGTTTGCGGCTTCCTTTCATGAGGCCTCTGAATTTCTCCACTCCAAACCAATGGTTGTATATGCAAGTTTAAACGACCAACAATGTTGCCAATAAAAAAAATCGCCAGATGGTATATTTTGCCTCCAATAAGGAAAATAAAATGCAATTTGCGATATTGGGGAAGCCCTGCGTGATCGCTAATAAACTTCTACACATCATTTTTCATACTTTTAAGAAGAAAAACTTTTTTTTGTGTACGAGAAAATACATATAAAATTCCAGGAGCCATGCCACAATCATCTTGTATTATTCATACGCGATCTCTTCCCCAAAATGATAATTAACTTTTTACGTATTTTTCGTACTTTTAAGAAAAAAAAATTTCTTGTACAAGAAAAATACATGTATATGAAATTTTGGGAGCCACACCACGACTGTGTTATATTTGAATTCGTGTTATTACGGAGCGTGCTATAGCGAGGTCACACTATACATAAAAAAAACCACAATTCAAAAAACAAGATCTTACTTGTTGCACTATTCAATAGGCAGGGAGGTACAGTAACTACAATTGATCAAACAACGGCCAATTCCTTTTTTAAAAATGTACCCAGATAATCAGCAGATAAATAAACTTGTTCCAGAACAACAGTGCCTGTTCGTAATATTGTTTCTATCTTCTCTGTCTGGTAGGTACAGTCAAGATCTTTTGATTAGCTCATGCTTGTCAGGTACCACTTCAGAGTCCTGACTGGGTCCTGTGGATGCCTTTATGAAAAAGGGTCCAAATAAATCAAAGCTGTTTTAAGAATGATTGGCTGTACTTAAATGGTAGCCTGTTCTTGTCCTGAAAGCAGGGTCATCATTAGAGAAACCATCTTGAAGGAAATGTAGATTTCTCTCAAACCTGTCAACAGCGGTCATCCACAGGAAAAGGTAAAACTTGCCTTTGTATACAAATGACCTCTATATGCAGGCACACCTTTCAAAATTGGTTTTCGAACAAATATCATGCCCTGAATATATTGTTATTATTATTTATTATAATTATTATTTTATTAACATATTTTGTTATAAGTACTATAAAAAAATAAAAGAAAACATGTTTGTGTTGTTCTTTTCATAAAAATCATGTTCCAAACAAGATCATATTATCCTTCTCATTGTAATCCATTCCTAAAAATTTCATCTAAAATGTCATTATCTAATTTGTTTTGTGCACCATGGTAGGCCAAACTTGTCTAAATATAACTGATATTCAAATTATCCAGTTGCTCTTCTCACTAGCATCAACAAAAGTAATCTTATGAGAGAGGCCTGTGATAAATAGGTATGAGGCGCCATAGTGGACAAAAGCTGGTCCAATCAGAACGCTGCTGTTGAAAGTTTAATGTCATATGTCCAAAATTCCAATTTCACATGTTGAATCAAAAATGCTTGTCCTTAAAGTTCCATTTTGTACGTTGAGATTTTAGATTGTATCTGTTGAATTAAACAGTAGTGGTTGAAAGTTATATTTTCTATGTCAAGGTTTTAGATTGTGTCATTTGAATTACACGGCGGTGGTTGAAATTTCAATGTCATACGTCGAGAATTCCTAATTTACGTATTGGTTCAAAGGGTTTATGTTGAAAGTTCCATTTCATATGTTGAGTATTTACATTCCATCTGTTGAATTATACAGCGCTGGTGGAAAATGTTATCTCCAGTGTCGATTTTTTAGATTGTATCTTCTGAATTACATGGCAGTTGTTGAAATTTTAATGTCATATGTCGAGAGTTTCAATTTAACATGTTGAATCACATTGATTGTGCTGAAAGTTCCATTTCATATGTTGAGTTTTTAGATTGTATCTGTTGAATTACCCAGCGGTGGTTGGACATTTTATTGTGTTTGCAGAATTGCTATTTTTATATGGTGAAATGATGTCCACTTTAACAATTCAAAATAATATTGAGTATTAAGATACATCATTCGTGTATCCAATTATGAGGAGCCATTACATTTTGTGCATTGATAGTTTGAAAGTTACCATTCACAGGTCGAGAATTACTATGAATGTCTTCGCTAGAGGTGGCTCTCATGAACAACAGCGTTATTTTTAAACAAGGAGGCTGCTTCTTGTTGCTGTGAAATTCAACAGATGAAATCTAAATACTTGCCATGTGAAATGGAACTTTCATCACAAACAGTTACATTCAACGTGTGAATTAGAGATTCTCGACATATGATATTGAAATTTCAACCACTGCTGAGTAATTCAAAATATACACTGTGATGTGATGTGATTATGATTTTTAACATAGCTTTAACAATTTTTCAGTCATATACACTGTAAAACATCGACATAGGAAACAGAACTTTAAACCACCACTGAATAATTCAACATATAAAATATAAAACCTCGATCTAGAAAATGGAACTTTAAGGACCTGCAATTTGATCCAACATGTGATATTGGATTTCTCGATATACGACATTGAATTTTCAACTGCAACTTTCCCATTGGACCAGCTTTTGTCTGCTACGGCGCCTCACAAATAGGGAATCAAAAGAAGTCTTATATGGCTTAATCTTAGTAAAACATGAACCTAAACTTTACCTGTCTTTACAGAGGTTTGTCTAAATACTGAATGACCACCAACCCAAATGCAAAGGGATGTTAACTTACCCTTTTCAAAGATGAACTCTTTCATCAGGTATAATTTTAATTCATAAGCAAATAGATAAAGATACTGAACTAAACCTTTCACACTGGTACAATAACATGACTACCTTTCCCACCATCCAGTAAAAAAAGTGCTTTGATCTTTTACCCTTGTGATAAAAACTGCACACTTTTGATAACTTTGAGTTACAGTAAAAATATGAACTGATTATGGTGAGGACAAGTGAGATAAGAAATGTTAATTGATTCAATGGATATTCCTTTACCTAAACAAGGTGTCTTAATGAAGCAAAAGTTTCTTTTATATATCTTTCAGTGACTGCTTAAAGCAGTGAGAAACCATAATTTGGTTAGGAAACAAATGAACATGGAAAGCAGGTGACCATTATATACATGACATTTATAAAAAATTTAAATGGCCAGCGAGACCAGGTTACCACTATATCAAGGTGACTGTACAGAACAGGTTTGACTAGTATGAGTCTACCAACGAAGTATGGAGCGTGTTTATTCTGCCTGCTGTAACCATGGTAGAAGGCAGATCTTATACAAGAGGTGTGTCGTTGAGGTACTGGACTGATGATGAAACAAGGGTTCATCAAAGCATATCAGGGAGCTGAACAGTTTTTGTTTTGGCCTATGTATTCACTCTGGTGATGTCAAAATGGGTCTAAAATCATACAACTGTAATTTCTGTTGGTGATGAGGACTTGCCTCTTTTCTTTGAAAATCCAGAGGATGCAGGTGGCTACTTGTGGTACTAAGGTTCTTAATGGCTTGATGTGATTTCATTTGCAACACTACAAGAAAACTCCACATGCAGAGATGCTCCCAGGATTTTATCATAAGGGGGGATTTCCCCCCTTGTCCCAGAAATAAGAGGGGTGTAGAGCAAAATTGAGGGGGAAGAGGAAACATCCATACATCATTATTTACATAACACTTCAATATCCATCTCTTTCTTCCTTATCCACTGTATGGCCCATACTGAAATCAAAATCTTTAAAAGTTGTTGCCTCTAACTGTATAAGCATTAATCTGTTCATTGTTTCTCAGCTTAATCGGTTTCATATTTTTGTGTGAATATTGTTCTGTACTGAGAACACCCTTCACAACTCACAGGTATTGTCTTTTGGATAATTATGCTCCAAAATAAGATGTTTCACTAACATAAGCTTTGCCAAAATCCACCTGTCTCGAATTAGCACTCGACCATACTGACTACTATGCTAGATTTACTATTCCATAATGCTGTATTAGGATTTTTAAGTCCATTAATGCCACAGCCAACTTGTTCATGCAGGCATTTTGATAAAATAAATATCTTTACTTTTTAATGTCATTTTAAAATTTTTATTTATCAGATTTATTTTAACATTTATGCAAGAACTATGTGGTTTTGCAGCACATGATCCTGCAGGGCTAAAATTGTGACTAGAAAAGAAACGAAAAGTACACTCTACTTTTAAATTGTTTGTATTTTAATTTGGCTTGTTTGTCTGCCTTTTCTACATATAACCTCGAAATACCACTGACATAAGGGGTTGACCATCATGCTGTCTGTTTTGGTCAATCCAGCATGTACATCAGATTCGAATTTAAAGCCAATTTTTGGTTCAAAATCATCACTCACTTGCATCTCATTTAATACTTATAGCTCCTGTAATCTGATATACCTCCCAACTTTAAAAATAAATTGCCTTCATTACTATGATCAGCCAGTATTTGCCAAACTAAATTGTCATCTATAGAAGAAAACACTCGGAATATGCCATTCTTGGCCTTCTTGATAGCCTGTATAACAAACATGCATTTGTAAAACTTCCTTTATGCAAGGTTCAAACTTCAACACAAAGCTTGTTATGGGTCCAATGTACCAATCAAATTTAGATTAACAACTGTTCGCATCATGCCAAAGAAACCAGATGTGTAAACAGTTGCAAAAATAAATGCCATGACAAGCACTTAAATATTTTTACCAGTTCTACAAGTACTTTAAGGGTGAACGGCTGAATAAAGTTTGCATACTGCGCAGAGTACATTTTCATATGTGCAACTTGAAATTAACTTGTGGGAGTTCTCACGCATCACTGGTTTTCAAGTGTGTGAATTCATACAAAGTTTGCCTGAATCATGCAATCGCACACCCTAGAAGCATCTCTGCACATGCCTTTGTAAACTTTCAGAGTGGAGGACCTTCCATCTTGAGTAATCTTATAACTCACTTGTTCTGAGAAGATCTTCTGTCTATGGGCTTGCTTGATATGAGCCATGGATGCAGCTTCAGCATCTCTGGGTTTGGATGTAAAACCTGCATTTGTGGTAGATTAAGATAGCTAGGAGAAGGTGCGATTTTAACAGAAATTTCTGCTGCTAGATTCAGATGGTTGTCAACCAAACACATTGATATGTATTGATTTTTCCAGAAAAGGCAATGTTCTGCTCACCTCTAGGAAGGAGGATGGGAGGTTGTCACTCCAACATGACAAGCTGACATCTGTGGAGATAGTTATCTCCTGCAGCTCAAAATACAGCAGAATTTTCCACTGTAAGCCAGTCAAAATCCTCACATCTGCTATGACAACACTTTTCCATCTAGTCCAAAACTGGGATGGTTTGATCCAGTGGGCTGAGCTGTTTGGCTGCCACTGGAAGAGTTGGGTCAACTTAAGTGGTCTTATAAAGAAAGAGCTTACAACAAGGGTGTCTGCTGCCACATGGAGGCCTTAGCAGTGAAGAAAGATTCAGGATGAGATGTGACTCTGAATAATCAACAGACTGTGTTGATATGATGCTCAAGGCATGTTCCTAACAGAGACACCTGCTTCAAGAGAATACTTAACTCCATAACTAATTGGATGAAATGTTGGAATGTGATGTGATCATAGTTGTCCCTGTTGACAAGGAACGTAAGGGCAGAAAAAGAACTGAGGGATTTTTTTTGAGGTTTTTTTGAAAAGTTCAATTTACCTTGAGTTTTTGCAAGATATCATCTAGGTAGTTGGATGTCATGGACATAGTGATGCCTGAAAACATGACATGACTCTGTACATGATTCTTGTGAAGATCCAGGGGCTGATGTTAAGGCCAAAAAGGATTTCCTGAACTAATATATATGATGTCCCTGTACAGGTGATGCTCGATTTACATCACAGATGTGTTCCTGAGGTTAAGGTATAACTGAAAGTAATTTTTCCGTACAATGCTTGGAAATTAAGCAAGTCCTTGGGTAAATTATACCTCTAAGTTTTCAAGGAATGATTATTTATGCATAATTTTCAAACAAATTAATACTGTGTATGAATCACAGCACAGGACACCAGTGATGGCATAAAAATGAGCATAGAGACACAAATTGAATGAGTGTGTGATTTAGATTTTTAACACAGCCTTAACAATTTTTCAGTCATATTGCTTCAATGTCTGCAATGTGACAGTTTATAGTGATGTCTAGCAATAGATCATGCCACAGACATGTAGCATGTGGTACCAAGTCACATTATCCTGACACCAGGCTGACCAGTCCTAAAACTAACCTCTTAACTTGAGTACCTAGTGAGACAGTTGTTAGTACCATTTTTTTAAAAACTCTTTGGTATAACTCGGCTGGGGTTTGAACCCGCGACCTCCTGCATCCAAGGAGGACACTCTAAAGACTAGGCCACTGTAGCAGTCTCAAATTCAATGTTGTTTCTTAATTATAAAAATGAAAGTGTGTAATCAAATTGGTGTATTGCGAGTGTCACCTGTACATAAACCTCAGGAACCTCCAAGATGATCTGTTAATGGAATGAAGACATGAGCATGTTAAAGGTCTAGACTGATAGCAAAATCTACCTCCAGAACAGTATTACTCATGTTGGGATCTCCATTCTGAAGCAAGGGGATGGTATAAACTGGTTGAGTGATTGGTGCTGGCCAAAATTTCATGAATATAACTGAAAAAGGGTTTTTAATATTGTTTAAAGATGGGATCACTGCTCTTCCCTCTAAAAAAGGTGTGATTCACTAATCTTGGTTACTGGAACACCAACCTTGTGAGGGTACTGTTCCCCAAAAATGAGGTGCTTCTTGCTCTCTGGTGTTTTTCCTCCAATGTGAGGGGCCCCTGATTGATTAATCACATGAACTGACATAAGAACAAGCTTAAGGAATCCTTGGCACTTAGCTGATCTACAAACGATGGAGGTCATGGAACATTCTTGCCCCACAGGGGCTGCAGTTATACCCAGCATGGCATGGGATACAGACCCCTCCTGAGAAACAAAGGGGATCATCCACTAAAGAAAAGGAGGAAGAAGGGTCTTTTTTCCTCACCCTGTAAGTATGGTCACTTTCCACAAAGATCCATACATGGTCAAATTAAAAACAACAAATCAGCCAGCCATCTGTGCATTCACTCTCTGTGCATGCATTTTTAGGTGGGGAAAGCGTTACATGAGGCCTTCTCATGCCCATATTTTGCAACATTAGAAGCTCTGAAATTTAAAAATTCAGGAAAAACAAAAACCCATGAACCAGAAAATGGCAGACAATACTAATCCATGCACCAAGCAATGAAGGGACAATACAATTTAATTATGTACTGCTTGCTATGCATGGCACAAAAAGAATACAAATAACACTCAACAAATGCAAGGACTGTGGAAATAAACATTTAATTGATATAACAAGGTAATGCAAAATGACAGTAAAAGACATAAAGGCAAATTTCTATAAGTAATGTAGCACACAAGTAACACATGTCGTCCAAGGAAGAAAAAAAAAAGAATGGAACTACTTTTGCTGTGATTATGGAGCTGGACTGAGATATTATTCTTTTCAGTCCCATCCCTCCAATGCCAATTGCTGGAAGGAATAATCAGCTTGGACTGGGGACTACAGTACCATAAAAGAAAGCATTGAAATAGTCGCAGGTAATATATTACTGCTAAGAAAATATAACAGTTATTCAAGCATGAAAACTAGATCAAACTGACCTAGTTTTGGTATGCCCTATTTACTTTTCTCAAGATTATATACATATTACAAACTGCATAAGTGTACCTGAAAAAGGGTAAAAGTGATTGTGTAACAAAGAAACAGCTCAAGATAAAACAGTCCTCACCTATACAACTTGGGTCACTGTGACCTGGTTTTGGTCTGGTGGAGTCACTCTTTATGAGATGTATTCACAAACCATGGGATAATTAAAGTCATTAGAGATGGCACCTTTTCATATATTTAAAGTCGGAAAGAACACTGCCACATGTAATTTAAAAAAACACCAGATGTAACCCTTTCAAAACTAAATTCTACAGATACTTAATATTACAAAATGTAAAAGATAACAAACTGAATTTTTTTCACAACATATCCTGTGCTCATGTTAGATTCACGGTTACTGCACAGAAGTCCTTATATCCAAGCATCACATATGTACTAATACCTGAACTGAACTTTTTAATTTTCCTACTGCAGCAGTCCCCTCCCCTGCAGTGATAAAGGTGGCCATGTAAAAGGTGTGTTTTCTTACAAGGATAGGCAAATTTGTAAAAACAAAACATCATTTTGATGATCAGCAAGGTGACGTCTGATCAGGGGGAAGTCATTCTCAAGAGAAGCCACTGTATCTAATTTCAATTGTGAGAGCATCTTCATTTCTTATTCTGTCATGATTTCTTATACTAATAACAATATTTTTAATTTACCTGACCAATCTATGTTCAATCCAGTGATAGGTATCAGCTACAAATGTAGCCACATGGGCCCACATCCATGCTGAATAGTCTCTCAAAAAGTCCCAAGACAACCAAACATAATTCCCCACTTTACTCCAAAAGTCAGGTGCCAGGCTGTAAATCTAGTTAAAAAAGAAAGAAAAAAACTTCAGTAACTTTAGGTGCAAACAGAGAGGATGCTTAACGAAAATCACAATTTCACAAGCAGATACATTTTGTGAATTTCGAAAGGAATTTAATTTTGTTAAATATAGACAATGATCCATAGCAGCATATTATTCAATCATGAACTTGTATTAAAGAATTTGAAGTCTGTGAAACCTTGGAAGCTGATGTTAGTTTATTACAATCAAGGAATATAGTTAAAACAAAAGTAAGTACTGTGGGTTGACCTATTTTTGTATATTCCTATTTAAGAGATCCCTTACTTGTTACAAAAACCATCAAATTATTAACTTATCAAATATTGTTATCATAAATGCCAGTACTGTTAGACATGCACATAACATATATACTTGCTTATAACTTGAGTCCAACTGCAAACTGCACAGACCCAGATCTGCTGTCGCATAATGTGCTTGCAGCTCTGGGTCTGTGCAGTTTGTTAGGAGTAATCAGTAGAACAAACAACACAATGACCCTGATCTGCAGGCACATTGTGCTATGAGATCAGGATCTTTATTGTTTACAGTTTAACTCAACTTATAAGTGAGTACATATGGTACATGTGACAGAACAAGGATGTCTGCTTAGGACAGATCGGGGGATTTGCAAAATCCAGTCAGAAGTATTGGCTTCACATCAGGAGAATTTTCATCAGCCCAGTTTTTAGCATGCAAACTGAAACAAATGACAACTACTGAATAAATTTACTATTTCTATATTTAAATATGTACATCATTTCAACACCTCAGTCCTTTCACTGTAACTTTCTGCCTTTCATACAGCTATGTAGCAGAAGTAATTTTAGCCTTTCTTTGATCATTGCCTGGATTATATTTGCAGCAGTCCTCATCTTTGTTGATCTCAAACACTTGGAATGTGGTGTTACTAGATTCAGAATCTCTGCAACCAGCCCAAATTTTCTTCAGAATAGAAAATGCCCTTTCAGTGCCTGCACTGGAACATGGCAATGTCGGTTCAAGTCCACCAAGATGTTTAAATTGTTTACTGTGGGTAAATTCAGGTTGTTGATTGTCTGCCAGAACTGCTCAAGACTGCTGCCATCTGGGTCAAAATTGGGAAGTTTCTCTTAAAATTGGACTTGCAGGAATGGCAGAATGCATATTCATGTCCATTGAACCTGGTGCCAACCAATGAAATTCCTGTTTCCATCCATTATTGATTTTCATCTGATATGTTTACTTCTGGTGCTTTAGCAATGGGAGATCAAGCACATTTAGATATCCTGACAAACTTTAAATAAAGCAAAATTGACCTGTTTTATGTTAACTGAGCTCTTCAGTCATAAATCCAACCTCGCTCCATTTTCATCTTTATACCTTTCCAAATTATTTGTATTTATACACAGGATAATCCATCTTCGTTTCAACTGCAAGGTGTTGATACCATTTTTGACATTCTTCAGGTATAATAAGATGGTGGACATATTGGACACTAACTTCACACCTATTTCATTCAGGACAAAGAAGGCATTATAAGACGTTTTCTGGTGGAAACCACATGTTGATATGACTTTCTGTTTTGAATGAGCGACAATAAGGTTTTCAAGATGGATGCCTTGGTGGCCATATTTGGCACCAGGCTGATACCATTTCTATTTTAGTACCAGTTAGATACTGTAAGTCTTCTGGTAAAAGCAAAACGTCGATATGACCAGATATCTAGAAAATGCAGCGTTAGGATTTTCATAATGGCCATTGTGATAGACATATTAGAAGCTGGATCAGTACCATTTTTATTTATGACCAACTAGAACACATACATGCCACCACCACCCAAGAGGTATGAGCATAATTATTTCTATTATAAGTGGCAAAAAAGCATAATTTATGCTAAAAGAAAAAGATCTAAGATTTTCAAAATGGCCACTCTGGTAGGCATACTGAATGTCTGAACGGCACCATTAGGACCAAACAGATATCATAAGAAGTTGTTTATCAAAAAACCCAATGTTGATATGATCATCCATTCAGGATGAGTAGTGACACCAATATTTTCAAGATGGCCTCTTAAGAAACCATATTTGATCAGATCAACACCATTTTCATTTTAGACCAATTATACATTACGAAAAGACTTCTATTGAAAACCCCTAGTCAACATTACTTTTCATTCAGGAGGATCAACAATAACAAGATTTTCAGAACAGATCTTTACGACCAACTAGACATCATCAGCAGTCTTTTAATGATGACACCATGTTGATATTAAGATGCATTTAGGAGGAGTAGCAATAACATGATTTTCAAGATGGCAACTGTGGTGGCCATACTGGATGTCACATTGGCACCATTTGCAGTAAGGACCAACTAAACATCATAAGAAGTCTTCAGGTGAAAGCCTCCATGTCAATGTGACATTCCATTAAGAAGAAATAGCAATAATAAGATTTTCAAGATTGTCACTGTTTTGGCCGTATTAGACATTACATCAGCACCATTTTCATTTACAATTCTTTTAGTTAAAAGCCTATGTTGATATGACCATCCATTCTGGAGGATTAGCAATCATAAGATTTTCAAGATGGCCACTATGGTGGTCATACTGAATATCAGATTGGCAATATTTTCATTTATGGCCAACTAGCCATTGTAAGAGTCTTCAAGTGAAAACCTCATGTCAATATGATGTTTCAATCAGGAAGAGTAAAGATATCCAGATTTCCAAGATTGCTGCTGTGACAGCCATATTGGACATCATATCAGCACCTTTTTCATTTATGACTAAGTAGACATCACAAGAAGTCTTTTCTTGAAACCCCCATGTTGGACAGTGTGTAAGATAAATGCAAAAAGTTGCAAGACACAAAAAACTTGGTGATCAAGACTATAGCACACAACCCTACACAAGGAAAAACAATGCCAGACTATGTTCAGCTTATCTGCGCATCATCATTTTTATTTGCTCAAGTTCAGGTTTCATTGTTCAACTTCATTGCTTATTTCAAATCACATGGCAAATGATCAGTTTTGTATGATCAGCACACTTGCTGTGGGGCAGAAACACTGGCTGTGCAAATAAAAATATTTTTTTTTCTTCCTTTTGCAAGATATCAACAATAAACAAATCAACAGAATCCATTTTGACATTCAGCTGATTTGTCTGAAAAGAAAAAAGTGAAGGAAAAAAACTAGACAAGCCTCTATTTTCACTTACTGTATTGCTATCTATCCCCTTTTCAATCCATCCTGAAATATTAAGCCACAACTTTACTGTTTGGGTTACACCTTTGTTTCAAACTAATAAAACCATTTGGTTTATTCACATCTTATCATTCATCAAGCTAGGAATTCTCTAATATTTTTCTAAAAAACAGCGTAAAAAAGGACAAATGTGAAGATGCTATTTATCAAATATATTCAATGCTCAAAGAAATTTTTTTTACTCACAAGCCCTGACTCAAATGCCACAAGCCCAGACTCCGATTTCCACATGCCCAAAATTTCCCCTTCTGGATTCTCTGAGCGAATCCTGGTCAGAAGCGAGTTGATGTGTTCTTTGTAGCAGTATAAGCACAGAATTTTTTTTGCTGGCGTGCTTCACAAAGTAAAACTCTGTCAACCAAGAGTTCTGAAATTTATTTTTGATGGGCTTTTCTGAGAGCTAATTGCTCCCTAAATCAGCTTAAAAATGAATTACACTTGAACACTATTTCAACAACTGAAATGATTATGCTTTGCATTCCACAGATGCAGTAAAATTCGACTTCAAAGAAAAATGTTGCCACTGATCACAAACTTGTCAAAAATATAATACATATGGCTTAAACATTCTCATTCAAGGCAATGATATCTAATAACTTTTGTTGTTGCACACGCATCTAGCATCTCTCTGATTTGCCTATAATGGGTTGTTCCACTTCCTGATCGTACCTATGCAAATTAGCACAATGGGCTCACCCACTTCAGCCTTCAAACACATCTCACTAGATAGTGTCTGCCAATTAAGTAATATGTGAAATGGTGGTTTATACCTGACCTCTTTGTCTTTAATTGCCACTATTTAAACTGCCCAAGAGATAGTTTTACGTCAGCTCCAATCATGACTGTTTATTGTTTATTCATGTTACACGTAAAGGGCAAATACTGAAAGTAGTGCTTTTTTCTTTCTATTTTAGAAGATTACTGACAATTGTGTTTTCTCAAAACACAACCATGTCAGAGGGTTTTGCAAGCACAAAATCACATTTTTAGCATGACACGCCATGCTTCAAATTGATTAAAATCAGATCACAATTTCACGTAGGACAGTGGTGGTCTGAGTTATATTTTATAGCAGGTATGTCAACATCTTAAAAATACATTTACACATTTCAACAGCACGATCAAATTTTCCTCAGGCAAATTAGATTTTTTTTGACAAGCCCAACAGGCACCTCACTTAGAATACAGGATTGGCCTGATCTAAAATTAGAGGGGCCCTGGGCATTGGGCTATCTGATTTTTTGAGCACTGATATTTTTTAGACTGTGACTAAGGAAGAAAAAGCTTACTCGAGACTATATGCAGACCACAACACAGCTTGAAATGAATATAAAACATCAAGACAAAATTTTCATCAGAACAGGTGCTTGTCATGTACAATGTAAAATATTCAAGTAAATGTGCAATGTTGTCAAAACAAAGAAATGTTTTGCCTCATTTTCTGGCTGAGATTTAAATAAACCCAATGATTCAGCAATCAGTCATGTGTATAATCAATGTGGTGCAAGTAAAATGGTTGTGGAAATATATCATTCACTTTACAAAATGGTACTCAGGTCAGCCAATAAAGACCCACCTACCCTCCATCGACTTACTGATGAAGAAATGGCTCATTCCACCCTTAATGGTATATCCACAAGCTGATGTACTTAGAAAATGGTAATTTACTGCAAATCCATGACAATTGTTACTCAAAAAATGATATAAATTTGCAGCATTAATCACCTTTTTTAGCCACTGAACAGAAACTTCAGACAAAATCCAGAACATGCAATCACACAGTGTAAATCCCTTGGCTTTGTGAATGCAGTTCCAAGTATTTATCTTTCTGAAACAAAAACTGTTTTGAGTATTTACCTTGTCCTGCAGTTCCATCAACATTCTGACAGCCATGTGCCTATAGGGTCTAGTATACTCCTCTATATGTGACATAAAATCCAACATCTTAATGACATAGGGGCTGACTGCCTGGTAGACAACAGAACAGTAATGAGGCACATTCACTTGAAGCCAGCTGAAAACCATAGGAAAGTAAATAAAGTCTCAAATTTCAAAGTTTTTCATGCAATGAATGGTATGGGTACCTTACCCATGATCTTGATAATTCATTATACCTTTGTGTAACAAGAATCCATTGCTTGAAAAGGAAATTTAGTGATTTCTGTCAATTAGATAACAGTACCATCAATGACACATTAAATGGCTGCCCGATGTTAAATACTTTTCCACAACCAACAGATCTCAATGAGCCTAACCTTTGGTTAAGGTAAACAGTGATGAAGCTAAACCACTCTTTTCTTATTTGACTTACCTGGTCCATGACCTCTGATCTTTAAGACTCTGTGATCTATTTGTTTCTTTATTACCCTATATACAAGCCATCCACACAAGTTTGAACAAAGAACCTGCCCAAGAACAAAAATTCTTCTACAAAACCAATTTTTCATTGAGCCACAAGGACTATGACCTGGACCTGTTGATCCCCAATTCAACAGGCATCTTATACGTTAACTGCAAGCCCTCCACAAACTTTGGTCTAAGTATGCAGTTAAAACTGAAATAGTTGTGCATAAACCATATTTTTTCTTTCAGTTTGTGACTCTGACCTTTGACATTTTGACCACAAAATTAACAGGCTTCTTCTTTTCCCTAAGCCATCCACAAAGTTTGCTTCAGATATGTTTCAGAGAACTCCAGTTTTGTAAGGAAATTATTTATAATTCTCTGTCACTGACCCTGAACTTTGACCTATGGACCCCAAAATGATCAGGTTCTTCCTTACCACTGGTGAAAGTCATCCACATAGTTTTATTTTGGTAACTGTAGATGGTGGAGATTGGTTTTGAGGGGTTTAATGCCATTTTTCAGCACATGAAAGGCTGAAGGAGTCAGAACCTGGGACAACAGGAAAAACCAGACACAGGAAGCTACTGACATTCTTTCTCACATACCCATGTTGGTCAAGTTGAGACTTGATCTCATGCAGACAGAGGTGAGATATGCCAGTGATCTGTAAAGATAAGTGCCTCAGACTACTTGGCCACCCAGAACCTTTAGTAGCTGTAAGCATGACCTTAGAACTTTTGACCCCAGTCAATATGGAGCTTCCATACACCATGTACAAGTCATTCAGAGATGCCAACTGCAGATGGTGGTGCACAAACATTTTCTTCTTACAGTCATAGTGACCATGACCTATGAAATTTTTGTACCTTGAAACAACAGTGTTTTTCCCTGTTCCAAGTGCAAGCCATCCACAAAGTCTGGTAACTGCTGATGATGGATAGCATACATTATTGTGTGGTATTAAAATTGATAACTAAAGATGATGGGAAGCTGAACAGATGGATGGCAGGATGGCACCACAACATAACATGCCCTGCCTTATGGCAAGTACATAAAAATTTCTGCTGGATGCACACCTTTTGTAAGATCAGATAAAAATGCTAAAATGCTTTATCAATGCTAGAGATCAGAAAAAAATCTGTGGAATTTCTGCAAAAGATATTTAACTGACAAATGTCTCTACTAGCCAATAATATTCATAATACTGTAAATCATTATTACAAAGAATATAAAATTTTCCCACTTGCTCTTTCTGATTCATGAATGTGAATTTACTGTTTCATACAATAAATGAAAATCATGCCATGTTAATCACATAAGAAAACATGAAAATCAATGGGTTTTATTTGGCAGACTGATCCATCTGTCTATCATGATGTTTCTCAGACATCAAGGGCATACTCTGTCTGCATGGGTTCGAGTCTCAGGTTCGGCCAATGTGGGTATGTGAGAAAGCTTCCCAGTGGCTTCTCGTGGGTCGGTGGTACTTTCCTGGGTTTTCCTGGGTTCTTCCTCCACCATTTATACTGGCTGCCATGTATATAGCCTATCTTGTGCTGAAAAATGTGTTAAACCCTACAGCAACAACAACAACAACAAGGGCATAATTACCACAGTAACAAATGAAGTTTCATTTTCTTCAAAGCAAAAGTATTTGCAGTAAAAGTTGTACTGCTAATAACAATTATCTCAAAAACATCTTGAATTCTACGTGAAAAGAAACAGAGATATGCAGTATTATTTCTTTTTAAATATGTATATTATTTTCTTAATTTAATTTTAATCAATAAATTAGAAAAACATCGTAAATTTTGTTCAAGAATTGTACATGGGGCCATAATTCAAATTTCATTCTTTAACACACTATAGTTTAAAAATGTAATATATATATATAGCATTTACAAAATGAATACTGAGACACATCAAAAAGCATAAAATCTAAAAATAATATAAAATCTTCATTAATTTATCAATTCAAAATATTATATTATACATATTTAAAGAGTAACAAAACTATCTCTATTTCTTCATAAGCATTCTGCAGTAATAAATTTTATTAACGATATTTGTCTCTTAATGAAGAAGTTGTATGTAACTTAATGTCATTTTTCAATGCAGTATATGCATTTTTCCACACCAATTATTTCATTTAAGACTGTAACAATAACATATAACGAATCAAACTATGATGTCATCTTGTTTATAACATATTGTTTTTAGTGTTACTCTCTTATAAACCGAAAGTATTTGATGGCATAAACAATAGTTCTCAATTCAGTTTGAATTCAGTCTGAAGAAGCAATAAAGCAAAACTGGTCAAATATTTTACTTGTTGGTGTTGCTTATTTTGTAATATTTATATGAGAAGAAATAAAATCTTACTCTTTTACAAAATTACTTTAGCTTGTGAAGCCAGTATCTCATGTGAGTTTGATCAATATCTTATAGGTGTATAATATTTGATGCTTACTGACTGATTATCTGCATTATGTTTTTGGGAACCAAAACATTTTTTGTTGTCTGTGTCTCCATTATGCTGACACTGTGATTTTTTGATTAGTATTTTGAAAGATCAAAAGCATGAACACAAACATTTTTATTTTACAGATGACAAAAATAATATTCTGTAAATGATACACATAGAAATGTTTAGTGATACAATCATTTGGAGATGAAAATCATTGGGAGAGGAAGACACCAACTTTATGGACCTGTACAAAATTCTTGTATTTTTCTTAAAAAATGCTTCACTGAATATGAATGCTTCAGTTGGATAAATCGATTTATTTTGATTGTTAAGGACATAAATTTTGACATTTCCTCGTTAGGCACCGCTGAGAAACAAGCACAGCCGATTAAGCAATTTCTTGCCTGTATATAAACAAATTTCGTTTATGGATCTAATAATGCATCTCAATACAAAATCTTGACATCAACAAAATCAACAACAATGATGACAATCTAGTAGGAAAACCAAACATATTGCACATGTTTCGCAAGCTAGACAAAAGAAAAGACACTAGGGCAAGTTTCAAGATTAGTGTGAATAATATGAAGCATACTAAACCTGTATGCCATTCCAAAGTAGAGAGATATTTTAGCCCATCCTTGATTCAACACTGCCAGAATGCCATAATTCTCCAGGAAGCGTATTGTCTTTGAATCTGAAATATGTGTGTCATTTAGATTTTAACATAGCTTTAACAACCTGGATCTCAGGATCTCAAATATGTTTGTCATTTGGATTTTAACATAGCTTTTTTTAACAATTTGGATCTGAAATATGTCTGTCATTTGGATTTTAACATAGCTTTAAGAATCTGGATCTGAAATATGTGTGTCATTTGGATTTTAACATAGCTTTAACAATTTGGATCTGAAATATGAACAAAAAAATACACAATGCTTATCACTTAAACAAAAAGCATTTGTTACTATTTCAGAGGGGGTGTGTGTGTGTGTGTGTGTGTGTGTCTGTGCATGTGAGAGAGAGAGACAGACAGACAGACAGACAGACAGACAGAGAGGGGGAGAACTTTTCATGAGAGCTACATTGTACATCTTGATAAACCAAACAGGAAATTTGTTGATGCAACCTGCCCTGTTAGTAACTGGTAACAGTATCTGATAGTTTTATAAGATAGTTTACACATGGTATATTGTAACTGAAAAGACAAGGCAACAAATACCTTATAGCTTTAAATATGAAATGAAAGTTGAATGTTTACTTTACAATGAGATATCACTACTTTTTATTTACCTTGTATAGTTTTGCTGCTGTAAAGATCATAGGCCACAATTCCAAGAACAATGGACACCAGAAGAAACATCATCCATCTCCATGGAAACCTGGATCTGGCCATCTTCCTCTGAAGCTCCTAAAACAGAATCAGAGGGTTTACACAGCTCACCTCTATGTTTACTAGACTCCAGTAACCAGTGTAATCACTGTCATGCAGACAATACATTTAAGTGACCTTGGCCCCTTTTCTAACTAAAGATTGTTTTGGAATCTTTTATCATTAAATCAGAACTTTTAATCATTTTAAAATTAAAATATTTGACATTTTAATTGGCACTATGTAACCAGTATTGTGCTGACATATTGCAAAACCAACTACCTGCCATTTTACCCACCCAACCACCTCTGTGAAAGGGTATAACATATGCAAGACAATAGGATGAACAATCCTTTCTATAGTATGAAAGTACAGATACTATAATGAGTTGATAAAAAACAGAAATTAAAGCATTTGTATTATTTTTAAAAAGATCACTGTTCTTAAAATTTGCTAAACAAACTATTATCAACGTCTACCCCAGGAACCAGATTTTACTGCTAAAAATCAAAGGCACTGTGTAGTCTTGGAGTGACAGCTAGCTGTACCAACACAGGTCATCCATCAATATTACACTGGATAACCACTACAGGTGAGGCTGCATATGAAAAGCATGCTGCATGCAATTCACTCATCTAACCTGTATACTCATTCACATAGACAATACAAAGCAAACCTGCTGCAAGTAACCTGTCATAAATATGGAATATTACCATTAAATTGACATACTTGTTTGACTTCCAACTGCACCATCAGCAAGGGAATTATGAGTAGGCTAGGGTGAATACAGGTCTAGTATGGATTAATCAATGTAATCATAAACACATGTACCAACCAATATTAGGTCACAGTGACATTGATTGGTTTTGATAGTGAAGTAGTAACAGAGATGCATCCAACTTATAAAGTTGGATGAGGTATGAAAGATAGGTCACCAAGACCTCTGTATTAAAAACAGATGTAAAACTTGTCAAGATGCATCCAGTCACCAAGTGTCATGATTCTAGGAAGGATGGTATGCATACAGCATTCCAAAAATTTGTGTGGTCATGACCTAATGCAAAAAATTAACCAAAGCCAGAAAAGGAAGAATTATAGGTCACAAATGAGCCTCGTTTGTTGCAATGGTATAGTAGATGCATACCATCAATTTCATGATTTCAGCATGAACAGTGCCTGAGAAATGAACATGAAACACAAAATGTAACCCAAGTCAGTGAAGCATAAAATATGTCATAATGACCTACTACTGAAATGAGGGAGTAGTGCTCATCAAGATGCCTCCTCAAGCTTCATGATTCTATATAGAACTGTGTGTACACAACATGCCCAAAACCTATGTAGTAATGAGCTAAACGTGAAAACTGAACCTAAGCCAGTACTTTGTAAAATATAGGTCATATGTTTGTAGTTCTAAGAGAAATGTATACAATTTGATAGTCTAATGATTAAAGCATGAAAGGGTAACAACATCCAATAGAACCAGTCTGTGAAATATGGGTCACTTGACCTACTTTTATCAAGATTGTGTACAATGATCAAGATGAATCCTCACATCAAAGTTTCAGCATTCCTAGTATAACAGTACTATTCAGTAGCAAAAAAATTCAATGTAGTAATGAGAAAAATGCCAAAAAGTCTGAAAAATGTGAAATGCTTGTCACAAGGACTTTCTTTTTGCTGTAAGGGTGTGGGACTAATAAAGATGCATACTATCAACTAGTTTGATGAATCTGGCATGAAGAGTTCTTAAGACTGGACCCAAGTCAGTGAAGCATAACATGTGGTTCACAATGACCTACTTTTGTTATGTGGTTGTTACATACATCAAGAGACATCCCCTCACCAAGTTTCATGAATCTTTAAATTATATATATATATATATATATATATATATATATATATATACACACACACACACACACACACACACACTGGGTGCTAAAATCTGATTTAGCCATACACAAAACATAAGCCAGTAAAATGTGAAATGTAGGTCACCATGACCTTGTTTTATTGTAAGAGTCACCATGACCTTGTTTTATTGTAAGGGTGTGGTTCTAACAGACGCTTACAATCATCTGTTTGATGATTGTATTCTGAACAAATTTTGAGAAATAAACTTCAGACACAAAATTTAACCAAGGTAGTGAAATATGAAATATGGATCACAGTGACCTAATTTTGTGACCAGGACATAGTATTCATCAAGAGAAATCCCCTCACCAAGTTTCATGAATCTTGAAAGCCAGTATATGTACAAGTGGAGCTAAAATCCTACCTGGTTATGAAGCTAAATGCAAAAACTTCACCTAAGCCAGTAAATATGACACGTAGGTCACCACAAATGTCTTTTGTTGTAAAAGTATTAACAGAGATGCATACAATCACCTATTCTGAGGATTACAGCATAAACATAGCTCGAGAAAAAAAAACATTAGAACACAAATTTGACCAAAATCAAATAATCATGAAATATACATCACAATGAACTACTTGTCATGAGGATATAGAACCCATCAACATGCATTCCCTCACCAAGTTTTGTGAATCTAGTTATAACAGTGTATATACAGGTTGCAGAACACTTATTTGGTCAAAAATTAAATGCAACAACCTAAGCCAGTAAAATCTACAAACAATGTACAACTAATGTGCATGTCTGTACAAATTTAGCCCCCATGCCCCCTCTACTGGGAGTGTGTGCTAAGAGACTCACTCAAAACTGTTACCTACAAGCTAGGAAGAGTGAATAGCTGACATTCAGTAAGGTGTACATGTGTATATCCTTCATTTGTGCTGATGTTAAAGTGAAGGCAGTACTACAGCTTACCTCTAATTCACAGAGGTTAGCAAATAAAAGACAAATGTAGTACATCAAAATTACTGTACTCTCTTCCCAGGTTACCCACTGTCATGTAGCCAAAAAATGGTGTTAAACTCACAACAGCAACTCTTCTCCACACGAAGATGAAAATAAAGTTGAAAACGTGTAAATCAGGTTAAATATTAAGAAAAATCCATTACTTTTAACTTAATATCTACTTGCTAGATACAAGGTGGATGAGTTTCTGTCCTTTCAGTATAGTGCATTATTCTAAACTCAACAGAATATGAGACAAGATGAAGGTTCAAATAATCCCGAGTTTAGATTGTCATAGTGTATTAACGAGTCCATGCAGTTTTGAAAAATATCATTGCTTGGCTATTATGTTATACAGTTACAAAGTATTACCATAAACATTTTTTAATTCTATCATATTGTCAACTACATCAAACTGAAAATTACAGCACACCTGTACAGCATTACCATTCATTTCTATAGCTGGGGCTAGGTGCATCCCTAATGGTCAAAACTGAGAGTATATGATGTGATGTGATGTGATTATGATTTTTAACGTAGCTTTAACAATTTTTCAGTCATATCGCTACGATGTCTGCAGTGTGACAGTTTATAGTGATGTCTAGCACTGGGGCATCATGCCGCAGACATGTAGCATGATGTCCCACCCAGTCACATTATCCTGACACCAGGCTGACTAGTCCTAACACTAACCTCTTAATGCTGAGCGCCAAGCGAGGCAGCTGTTAGTACCATTTTTGTAAGAGAGTATATGAGAATATATTGATGGGGACAATGGTTTGGAAACTAAATCTTTAAACAATGATACTATATGTTTCTTCATGTCAGACCTGCCAACCTTAACAAGACCTTCTCAGTAAGGGAGTCAATAATTATCCATAAGTTAGACAAATTTTCAGTAAAGTGTAACAAATATCATGTACTGCTATTATCAACTTGGAAAACAAGCATTTAAAAAGTTTGGAAGTGTGATCCAAGACTGATGCACGCAAACATTATGTTCATCACAAAAGGTTTGTAAAGTACACTTAGACTTTAGTTACCTACAGCACTGTTTCAGAAACGATACTTCCAATCCCCAAGAAGCTCAAAGGCTTCTTGCTAGATCTCTCAACTTTACATAATCTTTCTGTTTTTTCTTTTATTTCACAAGATGACAGAAATCATCGATCTGGCCGTAAGACATCCTCATATCAACATGATGTGACAGCCAATGAATGTAACTGTTGCATTTCATGCAAGAATCTGAATATTACTTTATTATTTATGTGTTGATTGCTTAAACCTTTCATGAGGTTAATTGTCCCTTTTATCTTCCACGTTTTTGTTTGCTGGGTTTCAAGAAAATGCTACTGAAGCATCAACTTGATCATAAAGGCATTTCACATGAAAAATATGGGCAGTTTAAAGAGTCTGAGTTGCCCCTGTTAAGTTCAGACTGGTTCCATAACTCCAATGAATCTAATATGAAACCCAGATCTGCATTAACCCTGGTCAAGCCAGTATCTTGTTTTGATTGCAAGTGTCAAATCTGTGTAATTTTTTGCTATTATATGGTAAGTTCATAATTTAAGGTCATTTCAGTTGGGTCAAATCATATGTGCTGGCACTTCTGTTATGTAATAGAGATATAACTTGTGACAAAAAATGTTCATTAATAGTGACTTAGTGTCAGATATGTTTGCTTTCAATTTTTAATTCCTAACCATGACCATAATCTTGATAATATGAAAAATTTAGCAACTGATCAGGTTCCAAGAAACATTTGCATAGTATGCCAAGAATAACCCATGTGTCCTGCTTATTTTCTCTTGTGCAGCAGATTTCAAAGTTATTTAGGTCATGATATGAATGTCAGACCCAGTATATGTCTATTCTTGAATTTCAGTAGCATACAGTCTATGTGTCTATGTGTACATTAAATAAGTCATCGAGCTCATCTTTGTAACATGGCCACCCAAGTTAACAAACAATGGTCATTGCTGCTACATTTAAAACAATGTACCTTGGTCTATAAGTAGTTTAACTGGTTGTCTAGTAGACTAGATGCATGCAGATGGTTGATCATTAAAACAAATTTGCATGTGGTGTAAATTTTGTAAATGTATGCATGTGTGTGAGATTTCGATTTTTAACATAGCTTTAAAAAAGTTTCAGTCATATTGCTATGATGTCTGTAATGTGGCAGTTTATAGTGATGTCTAGCACTGGGGTATCATGCCGCAGACATGTAGCATCATGTCCCACCCAGTCACATTATCCCGACACCAGGCTGACCAGTCCTAACACTAAACCTCTTAATGCTGAGTGCCTAAGAAGGCAGCTGTTAGTACCATTTTTATAAGTCTTTGGTATGACTCGGCCGAAGGTTCAAACCCACGATCTCCCGCATCCGAGGCAGACACTCCAACCACTAGGCTACCAAAGTGGTCTTGTAAATGTATGCAAAAAAATTCTTCTTTGTTCAGATAATATGAAGCGATTGCCAACACACTAAAGATAATTGTCAGGAAGTCTAGCATCAAGTTTAGAGAATCTAGGCAGCCATTCACAATGGACAATATGCATGTCAAAAGTAACAAAATTCTATACATATATACATATTGCACCATCCTACGAGCCCAAACATACATGTGCACAATGAGAAAGAATTAAGATCAAATGAGAATAAATATGGTGTATCCATTCCTCCAACTCCAGCAGACTGAATTCCTTCAAAATTTGGCAATACAATAACCATAAACATAACATTTCACCAAGCATTACTGCATTTTTCATTTCTCTTCATCTCTGCCATCATTTTTCACCTATTAATAGTCCAATCAGCTGGTTTTCTGTTATGTACATTGTTTTTACATCGAGAAATTATATTCTATATACCAGTCTAAGATACTGGTGCTTAAGTGTTTGTCTTTGCCTGCGTCCACATAAAAAACTTGTTCTTTACTAAAATTCTGCCAATTCCTATCAAAGAATTTTCACGAAAAATTCATAATTTTGAAAACAAAACAGGAATGGTTGGCAATTCTAGATATATACAGAACATGAACAGTCACCTTTAGAAATGTACATGCTGAGCACCTTTTGTCTATAACTTACATACTGTAATATGGGAATAGGAATATTGCTGTATAGTAGTGATTCCTGTGCCTAATATCAGTCATTCTACCTATGGCAAAATACAAAAATACAAAAGTACCTTGCAAATCCTCTGTAAATTCAGAAATAATGTAGTGCTATACTAAACAAAATAAAATCTAATCAAGTTTCAAACACATCATTGCATGGAGGTCTACATGCAAAAGAAATTCAACTTTTTTGTCTAACCCATACTGATTTTGTCCAAACCCATACCAATCTTGTCCAGAATCATACTGACCTTGTCCAGACCCATACTGATCTTGCCCAGACCCACACTGATCTTGTCCAGACCCATGCTAATCTTGTCCAGACCAATACTGATCTTGTCCAGACCCATACTGACCTTGTCCAAACTCATATTGACCTTGTCCAGGACCATACTGATTTTGCTCAGACCCATACTAATCTTGTCACAGAACTTTACTGCATGCAATTACAGCTTTTAAAAATTGTTCAGCAGATGTATATAAAAATATTATCAAACTAATCTGGTTCATATTAAATTCATTAATAAAAGTGGTTAAACCATAAAACTAAGAGAAGTTCTGATTACAAAAGCATGTCTGTTACAAGTTCATGAGAACTTGTCCATATATTGTACACTCAATTCATTTTTGTTTTATGCTGAATTTTTTATGTTCTGAAGTTGATTTTTTTTCTCACTTTACCAAGATAATTTTAATTATTTTATAGAAAAATATTCAATTTTGCTTGACTCTCAATTACGAACTTTATGCCTAATAATGATGCCAATTTTAATGTTCAAATGTATATGGGCTATTACCTTTAAACATACATAGCACACAGGAAAGGCAGTTTTTAAAAAATATATGTCAGGGTACTCTGACTACCAAAAGATTTAATATTAAAATACCAAAAAATTTCTAAATTGCATCTATGGGCAACAACTCCATGCAGAAAGTGTCATCCCTGGGTCCCAAGTATGTTATTGGAACAGCCCTAATCAGTGTCTGTCAGTACATGTCCATTTACAGATGTCATTGTACAGTCTTTACTTTTTATTAAGGTGAACTTTACCTGGTGCATTAATAAATAGGTACATTTTGAAAAGGAAATAAATCCACAAAAATTGTGCAGCTTATGCATCAATCTTTATGGTAAATTCACTAAGATAATTTATGCACATATAATCAGCAATGTGTCCAAACTGTAGTGATACATGCACGCATGCAGCTCAGACACTGTTAGCAATAAATTTGCACATATGACAAAATGAGTAGTACTTTGAAAGTTCTGAATAATAGAGTGCTATAGAACAAAGCTTTTTATTCGTGAACACTGTGTAAGTGCATTCCTTCAAAGTATACCCTATGTACCTCTACTTTCTCTGTTTGATTATCAAATTATTAAATGCCATTTTACATTCACTTTTTGGTATGTTATTCATACACTGCAAAACTGCACTTCCAATTACGTGGCTGCTTTCAACATCTGCCCCTTGCTATATCTTTGATAACTGAATTCAAGCAAAAAGATCACTTGGAACTAAATCTTGCCTGAATAGAGGATGTGGCAAAGTCTGAATGGTGGGCAACTTTAGGAAGTCTGTCACGATGGCAGATTTATTGTGTTGTCATGGAGTAGATGGATACTTCGGATGTCAGTGTGCAGATGGGTGGTTATGTAGTGCTCCACAACTTTTGGCAACACTTTGGAGGCATAAAAATATCTAGTGTCACTAGCATAATCAGGCACTGGTACATGGACAACCATTTGTATAAAAAACTAATGCATATAAAACACTCCTTACAGTCCAACTACATAAATTGATTTGTAGTCTTTCCTCATATTTTTTCTGAGCCGAACTTTATTATTTTCTCTCGAGTTTGGTCAGAAAAGAACATCCATGTTTCATTACCTGTGACAATCTCACTCAAATGTCTCTGGTCAATCATTTGAGATTTGGTAAGCTGCTGTTGAGCAATTTCAAACGATGTATGTTTTTGAGCTTCAAATGAATCTTCATTACATTAAAAACAGCCGAGAACTTATTGCCTGTGATAAAAGAAACATCTTCCACTGTGTATTGAGCATCTTTATTAATTGCTCTCTTCACAGCAGCCACTTCCTGCTCAACAACTGCAGCCAATGGTCTTCCAAAATGTAGGGCATCTTCCATGGATTTGTAACCATCTTCAAAACAATGAAACCACCTCAAAATTGTAAGATATGATGGAGAATTCATCCATAAACTTCATCCAAGTCAGCCTTGACAGCAGTCTGAGAGAATCCAAAGAGCTGATGGATTTTACAGTATGCTCTTTGCACAGTATCAGAATTGTTCTCCTGCGACGTTTGGATGGCATTTTACCAATGTTACATCACATGTATATATCTGCAAGTATCCGGCATGCTACACATGCAATTGCAGATCATTGTATATGATGTTATTTTGTCCACTTATCGGCATTAAATTTACTGAAAGGTTCAAAGAAACAAAAAAGGTGTAGCAAAATATTCAGAACTTTCAAATACCCCATATATAATTACTAAGAGCCGTTCCAGTAAAACATATACCTCCTGGGGGAAGGCACTTTCAAATTCAACCAACCCACAACAGAAGCAATTTTAAAAAAATCAAGATCCACTGTCAGATACATTTTAATCGAAAAACACTGCCCCCTACAGAAGCCTATTTTTTTTTTACATAATTTCTAGCTATGGGTTAGTGGGTGGTAGAAGCGATTTTAATATTGGGTTGGGGACAAAAGCAATTTAAATGACAGCTGGCTGGAGGTAATCTATTGAATTCTTATAGATCATATAATCTATTGCATATTTTTATTTGTATTCATTCATTATAATCAATCTTTTGTCCTTTTGTTTGTTTGTCTGTCAGCCATGTATGTCTCTGATACTGTGAAATCTCAAATTTTCTTGGTGGCTTATTATTTGTAGATGTCATTGATCAGTCCCTTAATACCTACTAATTTAATGTCCATGAATATAGATTTTATATTAGGGATTTCTATTATAATACAGAAATCATGAATTTGTATCCTTACTAAACTGTGTGTTTACTGAAGTGATCACTATGTTTTGCTATTTTTCTTTGTCCTCAGGCATGCTGCTTTTGATTAGAATAATAGTTGAATCTTGTATTGCTTTAAATGTGTGGTCAGATGCTATGATTCCCTTGTTATTATTTTTTTCAATAAATGTTTTGTTAAACTTATAATACATGATTTGTCAGAAAAAATCATTAATGCCTGTGAAAGTGATGTCGCATTATTTCTCCCACATTTTACACTACATCATTTCTTGTAAGAACACATATTTCAGTTACTGATGTCTTATTTTTATGCCTTGTTGCAAGACTTATATAAAGTTTAAAAAAAAAAAAAGAAACACAGCAAGTCAAACATTTTTAGATCATATTTTAAAAAAATAGATGAAAGTCAAGGAATCATTTTTCCCCAGAGTACTCGTAAAATCAATGTCATTGCAGTTAACTGTATTGTCAACAGCATCATCATCACTAATGGCCTAGCAGTAACATTCTGCACTTTTAATCCAGTTGTCATAGGTTCTATCTCCCACTTCTAGTCTTTCATCCGAGACTTATACCTATGGTCTGAGGGGCCTTCATGGCTGAGTATAAGATGCTTGTCTTGTGATACAGATCTGAGGGGCTTCCATGGCAGAGTGGTACAAGATGCTTGTCATGTGATTACTTGCTTCCAATGTGAAAATGAGAATGTTGCCAGTTACTTGTGGAAGGTCAGTGGTTCTACGTAAGTGGTGTTTGGTGTCTCAAAAGTACTTGGAGTTTCTTCAGCAGTAAAGCTGGCTGCCATATATAGATTCTCTTTATCTGAAAATGGTGTAAAGGCCATAATGATCTACCGAAACCGGAGATCTCATGTCTAAATGACTTCGGCTGTTGGAGATAAACATCAAATTAACAGAGGCTCCATGTGCCCTAGTGTACTAAGGTGCTTGCTTTTACAGATCACTTGCACATCTCACAGATTTTTTGTCACAGATCAACGAATTTGGGTTGGTGGTCTTTCGGGGTTCTTCTTCCACGTAATATACTGTTAACCCCACCCCCGTCCCCCAAAAACCCAAACCAAACTAAATCAACCAACTAATCAACTGTGGCAACAGCAGCAAAGGTACTAATCCATCATTTTTGCCACAGCTGTATGAGTTTATAAATTTGACTCCAGTAATTTTTTTAGACCTTTGAATATTGTCAATTATGCCTTTCTGACTTTTACCTAAAAGTCATCATCAGTTGGTATAAATGGATTTTTCATGGTGAACATATGAGATGGAGAAATCTTGAGCAATCCTGCTTCACAAGCTGCCAAAAAGTTTACATTTTAGCTCACTTAAAGTTTCTCTAACAATGTCCACTGTTCCAACCAGAACAGTTATAACTTATTCAAGCTATATTCACCGATGTCTGAAGATGTGCATCTGTAATAAATATTTGTAACAAAGTATGAGAATGCATCAGTATTTTTCAATGATGCATTTGAACTGAGCAACAACCTGAATCAACAAACCAAGAAATGATATTGTTCACATCTCTCAGGCAGAAATACAGTGTATAATCATAATCTGCCAAAAGATTTTTCAATCTTTAAATTTGCCAAATTCATTTCCAACCATACTGATTCAGTGGACATAATCACCAGAATGGACAGAAACAGACCAGAACAGATATAACCAGAAGGTTAAAATCGATTTGAGTAGCTAAATTCATGTGGTTTAGTTAACTGTACATCCTTTATTGTCTTCCCTTTGATGTAATTTCTTACTGAAGCTGAGAAAATAATGTTGCACACATCAAAAAAAGAGGCACACTTCTACTCATTACTGTTGTTATTATACTTCTCCATTCCAGCCTGTTCTTATGATCTTGTCCCCCAACATACTGTTTGTCATGTTCATGATACATATCTAAATTTGTCACTTACTTTTCCTACTACTTATACTAATTGTTTGTGAATATGCATATCAATGTGAAATGCAACGGGGAGACTAAATCCAAGATAGAAAACCTCTACATTTCTGGATGTATTCTGCTTGGATTCCCAGTTTCTGCACAAAACTCAAAAGTTCACAGCTCGCTGGATCTACACAAATTTGAAATGTGTGCTTTCAATACTACACCAAAGAGTCAGGTGCTGATTTTAGTAATGAGTCTTCCAAACTCAGATCCGTAAAGGGACGGAAATTATGTTAATAAAACAATGTCCCTGACTTTTTCAGTTGCAAGTAGGACAAGCTCTCAAAAGATTCTTTTTACTAAAATCTTACTTTCATTATCAACCAATCAGGGACAGTCAAACCATGTACACTCTACTTTATCTTCACTGATTCATAGTATGGTTCTCGTTCTTTCATATCTGTAGTAATGTGAGTCCTTCAACAACTCTCAATGGTTGTATGCTTTTTTCAACCATGCTGACTGGACACACTGTAAGATAATGGTCAAGTAACAGAAATACCATGGGATAACCAGAGACCAATAAAATCAAATAAAATGGTCAAGTTATCTCCCCTGCTGGGATGCTGCCTGGATTTCAGGATTTAATCTAAGTTTTGTGTGTGTGTGATCTCCAGTGAGGAAGTGGTGGTAGAAGGAATAGCCATTATTAAATATCTCCCTAACACTTAAATATCTGTCACTCTTTCTTACTGTTCCACAATGTTAAGGCTCTACTGAAATCAAAATACTCAAAGAGATGTCATCTCTAGTTGTATAGCGATTATTACTGTGATGTCATTGGGCATGGTCATGTGGCTGTGGTGTGGTCTTGGTTGGGATGGCAGAAAGACCATAGGCTTACTCCATATTTGACAGCTAATTACGATGTTGTCAAAAGAATTAAAATTTTTCTAACAATTCAGTTCGACTCTGATTACATACTTATTCATAGTCAATGAATAGGTTCTAAAATTGATGTGTTTATTTTTGGAGCCATGTTCCTCCATCACATTCAAGATCTGAATATACCAAAGGTGAAATTAGAACAGTTGCATCCAAAATTACTATCACGGCAACTTTAAATGTTATTTAATGTGAAGCTTTAATGCCATAACTCATAGCTTCTGTGATTTTGGGGTTAAAAAATGAATTTCTTCTCAAACAACTCAATTTGGTGCAGATTACATTGTTTTTTAATGATACTGAGAATTCTTGATTTGTGAAAAACTGCACAAGAAATGAACAACATCAGATCAGGAAATTAATACCACTTGGGAAAAACTGATAGGAATATGCAGAAAAAATGATAGTATTATTTAAATGGAATATGTGGTTACAATACGAGTGCTGGTTCTATAACTTTGCAAAATACATCTCGTACAACTATTCTTTTGTTTCTAACAACACTCTGTAATATGGTAATAATTTTTGCACACATGAAGTTGACCCACTATTTAGTTTAGTCCCTTGCTAATTAATAGTTTTAGATTTTACAACAAAACTAAGCACATTTTACCTTTTGACAATAATACATGATCACAAATATTTTGATTGTAAGAAAATAGAAGTTACAATTTTATTAAAAGTATTGGTACCAGTAAAACTAAAGGAGATGGTAAAAAAGAATCTTGATGAACAGATCAGTAGTGTAGTAAAGAATCCATATATCAGAATGACATCAAGTATTTTTTCATCAATTTCATCATTAGTTAATGACACTGCTTCAAAATATTGTGTACTAGATAAGAGTAATCCAATTTGTAATACAAATACCAGATGATGGCTTGGAACTAAGTGCCAAAAGGTCTGCAGAAAATATCAACATCCTCAAAATATACATAGGAATAACCAAACACAAACAGGACAAATTTTATCCATCTTACTTTGAGTTTACACATTTCAGTCAGTTTCTTATGTTTAATGTCATTCAGTTTTGGCACACAGAGAGCATGTACTTCATTTGGTAATACATCTGCATGACATGAAAGTTAGTCTTGTTATTCTTTTGTTGCCATAGTGGTTCTGCCAACTAGAAATCTACACACACTAATTATGTTGTATGGGGATTCTCTGATGTTCCCTATGAGCATTAATCTGTTGATTGTTTCTGAATTTAATATGATCCTCCTCCTCTGTGTACGAACATGATTCTGTGCTGAGAACTCCCTTTCATTGTCTGCTGTCTGAAACGCATATGCATAACTAGCTTTAACAAGTTACTGTCCTTTATGGTTGTGCAGTTTTCAACATATCACAGGTATGGCCCCATGGGTATTCTCTCTTTGATATCTCTGTTCCAAAAAGAAAAGCTTTCACTAACATGAACTCTGCCAACGATTCACTTCCTTGATTTAGTGCTTTGCTGCCTCTTATGACAGATTTTTTTCTCTTCCATAATGCTGTATTAGGGTTTTAAGTCAACATTCCCATAGTCTGCTTATTCAGACATGGGTATCTTGAATAAATATAACCGGCATACTGTCCATCCAACGCATACATTGGACTTGCACTCAACATCAATTTTGGGCCCAAAATCACACACTGGTATTTCCAGTGACATTTTCCCAATGTCCAACAGACTGATATACATGACATTCATTGTCATCATAGCTATCACCAGCCAGTATTTGCCGACTGAAAACATCATCTGATGACAAACCCTGTTGTGATTCAGCCATTTTGGTTTCCTGTGTGGTCCTTATTTGAAACACGCATTTGTAAAACTTCCATGATGAAAGTAAGGCTAAAACTACCATAAAATGCTTGTTCCAGGGCCCAATGAACCAATTAAATTTAGTTTAACAGCCATTCATTTCGAAACGAAGTATCCCGCTATTTTAACATTTGCCTTCCTGAATCTGGATGTCGCATCAAACGCTGCGATTACTGCTACTGGCAGTGTGCATTACGTCGCGAAATGCACTTTTAAAGTTAAAAGTTGAATAAAAATTGCATACTGCGCAAAGCACGTTTTATATCCGCGACGTTGACGTAATTTGCGGAACGTATATCACTGTTTTAAAAGTACGCGAATTCATACAAATAAGGTGCAGTCGCGTGTACTGGCATCATTTTCTGACCCAATGTTTTATTCACGTTAGACTGCTAGGAGGGGGTTAGATGCGATTTTAAATATATATTCGGGTTTTTTTCTTCTGACAACCCCACCAACGATTTCTCATTTAGTTAACACAACCCACAACAGAAATGATTTTCCTAATCAACCTTCCACTGTCAGAATCAAAATAGTTTGAAACACAACCTCCTACAGAAGTTTTTTTGGAAGTGCTGTCCCCGGGGGGGATATAAGTTTTACTGGAACAGCCCCGAGTTACTCATGACCTATCTGAATTACGTTTTTCTTGTCTTTTCAAAGCTTGCAACAAAGTTGAAGCTGAATTTGGAGTGAGGGACAGAGAAAGTCATCAAATCTAGACTGAAAGGCAGTAATAAAGGTATTTCCATTGCCTCACATCTCTCATTTCAGTACTACTGCTTTTATCAAAATGTTTCATGACTAAACAAGTAGGAAACTAGATTCTTATAAAAAAAGAATGTCACTCAAACATGGAAGAAATGAACAAACTTATTATTTACCTATTAAAAAGTACTTATGAGAAAATAAGAATTATATATACAATCTTTTACATCTCTGTGATTCACTTCAAAAATTTTGATTTTTTTTTTTCTCTTGCTTTTCTAATGGTCTATTCGTTAGTGATAATTTTAAAACAAAAAAGTTCAGAGAAATGTGGCAAATTGCCTATAAACCATACTGTCATGTATCCAACAGCTGAAGACTTCAAAAACTTGAACAAATCAAAGTATTTTGAATGATAATAGCTTGGAGAGCTGAAGTGATATTAAGTTACATAAGATCAGATGCAAGAACACAACTCCAGAGATACCACTGATAGTCCATTTTGCCATTATGAAGATATTGTTCTAAATAAACTTTGCTTTTTCCTGAATGTTCTTCTCTTTATATGTTAAAAGAGAATTTATACTAACAATTGAAATATTATTTGAGAAATTACTGTGATTTCCTTTAAAAGTATTTTCTACTATTGTTTCATGTATTACCACCAGTGTAACAATGTCCAAAGGAGATAACTATCATATCTGAATATTTACACCTAGTTGCCTCCCCTGACAAATTTGACATGATGAGCCAGTGGGACTATACTTTGTTACTAAATTTAATAAGAGCTTGAAGTTAGTTACTGTTATTATTTATCAATATAAACTATATTTGGTAGAGAGGAATGGACACTATGCCACTAAGTAGGAAGGGACTGAAATTCCTCAAAGTCAGAAAGTTAAAAGCACAATCCTAACTTTCTTGATGATTATGACAATGACTACTAGTCATCTTACTTCACAGACTTTAGTGCTATGATCATACTCCTCTCGATTTCTGCCCTGCAATGCCTGCTCATTAGTTCGCAGGAAAGACTGCACCGTATTCTGTAACAGCTTCTGATCAAGACTCTTTGATTCTTGCTCCCAGCTCTCCAACAGATGCTGCATCAGTACTCTACAAAGATGCAAACTCATTAGATTTATGTTCAGGTGTTAACAATGTCATAAAGTTAAAAAGAGGTCAAGGTTTATCCATTTTTTCAATAACAAGAGTACTAAAAATGTGTCTTGAATTTCTGGACTTGCATGAAGTTATTTCTGTATTAACTGTCAATTCCCCCACCAATGACAACAGACAAAATCTACTTTTTATATGTTGAGTATTTACTGTGGGCATGGCAGGAGATATCAAAATTATGGACTATTTATTGGCAGAGATAACAAATCTTAAAATGAAAGAAGCCTGGGTGGTTCAATACATAATGTGTCTGACAACCAACCAGAATGGTGTGTATATGAATCCTGCCCAGATCAGACCAGGTCAGTCATATCGGTGTGTCTCTGCATCAGCATAACAGCTCCTTTTATATATTGACATGCTGTTGAACACCAATCAATAAATTATGCAATCTCCAAGTACAAGCAGATCTTGACAGTCTGCTACAGATCCTATGGGGCTTAATGTCATAAACAATTCAGGAAAAGAATACTTATTACCATGTAGTCCTGAACAGTTCTAATAAAAAAAATGGTGTTAAGTTGATGATTCTCCAAAACATTAACAAAGTTCTGCATAAGTAAAGGCAGCAACGTCAAATACATAATCAGTCTGAAATCCAACTAATTCATTCATGCAATATGTTTGATTTTTATTACAATTTACCAAGAGGTAACTGACACCGTGAGACCAATATTATTTAAATGAATATAAAGTTTGTCTTTACATTGACTGGGCAAGATTCTTTGTGTAGTGCTGACACCACAGACTGTAACAATGTTTATCTTCAGCCAAACATGCCACCAAGCAGGATAGTAACTGAAATAAAACAACAACATTATGCAAGAAATTGCACTATGTTCTACTGAAAATGAAAAGAACTTTCACTGGTGAAAAAATGTCACAATATTATCTAACGTAGTGGAACCCAGTCATGCATGTCAAAACATAATGCAATGTCTATGAAAACATCATTACTATATGGATATTTTGATTGAAGTAAAGTTTTTAATTTGGACTGCTTTTATGGAAGTGTTTAACTTGGATAACTTTCAAGGAAATCCATGATTTATATATAAAATCCATCACTCGCATATTGCATTCTTGAAGAGACTTCTTTTGCTGTTTGTAAACATTAAATAAAAAAAAAATTCAAACTTGCTTGGTTTGATTTAGTTTTTTTGTTTATGATACAGCTGCACATGTAGGTTACTTAGCATTGAATCAATGGAAGTAAAGTGTCTTACCCAAGAACACACCATGGTAGCCAACCTGGGTTGATCCGATGCTAGGATTTGAACCTGCACCCTTTCAGTGACAAGCCTGGCACACTTACAAATGAGTCATTGTGGCTCCTCAAAAAACTGGGTGCTATGTGAAGAGGTGCAAGGGCTGGCCTAATAAAGAGTATTACATTCTATGGAACTCATACATAAAGTTCAAAGATTCAAATACTTTATTGACTACAATTGACTGTAATTCTATTAATAAAGAAATGCTATCAACATCAGATTGTTAGAAAATTAATCATATAATAACAAGAATGCAGGGAAATTGTAAAATTTGAACCTTTTCTATGACCTGTAATATCTGCAAAAGAAAGGAGGAATAAATAATTTTAGAAAAATACCTCTTTTTTCAAAGGTGCTGGGCAGTCCTCCTTAACTCTGATAAGATATGAGGGGAAAAATGTGCGTAGCCCAGTGCTAACTTCATCTCCATAGGCTATTTTCTGTTATAACATAAATCATGGAAATTGTTTACTAAATGTACAATTACAAATATATATTTAAATCTGTACAATGGTAATTTTTTTAAATACAATTTTTACCTGTTACCCCCATGCTGAAAAAAATTGACAGGATATAAGTAAACACTGAACAAAATTTTGGTCATTTGAAGGTGCAAAGCCTGATTATTCTAGGTGCTGTTTTGTATACAGTACAGTGGTAAGTTATTGATTTTCTAATGAAGAGAACTCTGTCTCCTAGATGCCATTATCTGGTGCATGTATCCAGTAAACAAAAGTATGCCAGGTGACAGAAGTTAAAATACCTTGCAGTATTAGTACTATATATCATGCCATTATTCCGGAAGTTAATGAACTCAAAATTTCAACTTATATGCCTAAAGAGAATTTTCTACTTCTCACCTCTGATGGGCTAAATGAAAACTATCCCTTATTTCTATTAAGCAAATCGAATGAAGTCTAACGATGCATAACTTTCATACTGAAAGCTGGTTAGATGCCTAGCAAGATGTTTGGGTTTGTGCACAGGGGTAAAAGACTTTCTTTTTATTAGCCTTCTAGCCCCTGTTCGTTTGGTTTTTTTTTTTTTTTACAATGTTGAATTTATCCTCATTTTTGCAAAGTTTAACCTGTGTGGGTGCTACTCTAACAAACGTAACAACTGATTTCGGTCTTACAAAATGAAAATTAAAATTCAGACCAATATCCAAACCTAGCACTATGAAAAATCGGGTCTCTAAATGTTTGCTTTTTTTGCTGAAATTTTGCAAACTACACAAAGAATCTATACATTACTTAATATCATTTTAAAGCTTTTTGTCTCTTCCCAGTAGTGCTGCACCTAGGTTCCAAAGGGTAAGGAATAATGTGTCCCACTGTCATCCATATATGGGATATGCACAAAGGAACAAATAACAAGAGTGCCTTAAAGGAACTGATGCTCTAGTAACCAAAAAGATCTTCCAGAAATTCAATATAAGAATAATTCTACCTATTAATTGATGAATGTTGAAATCATCTCTGATAATCTTCAGCATTAACAAGATTTTTAAATTAGCAGCTGTGTTGGACATACTGGATGTTAGACTGGAACCATATTCATGTAGGACAAAACAAACATTAGTAGTCTTTTGGTAAAAAGCCCATGACATAATGATCATCAATGGTTCATATAGGTATTTCATCAGGATATTCAAAAGTACTTGCCAAAAACTTTTCAAGGACAAAAATTTAATTTTAAGCTGCACAATCATGGCATATATTCTTTAGAAGAATGTTGATGATGGTATGACAATCCACATAAATTTCAGAATTAGGTATGAAATTCTTAAGCAACAACTCTGGAATACTCTTGTTAAACCAGGCTATTAGTACAAGTTACACAAGTACATGTTGGCATTCAGTAGTCACTATTTCAGTAATGGACGTCATCTTTAAGAATTTGATTACATATGTCTTTTTCAATGGCATTTATTCACTTTATTTTGATCTGTATTCCCTCAGAAGGTCATTATTTACACACACCCCTCCCGAGAAATATATACAGTAAAATCACCTTTACCAATCACTGACATCTCAACTATGTCAACATTGGTTTGAGTCTCAACATTGCTCAAAGAAAAATCTTTTTAGACACAGTTCCCGGGCTGGTAACTTTAATAAACTCACAAGCCCTGACTGAAATTCCACAAACCTGGACAAAAATTTCCACATGCCCAAAATTTCCCCTTTTTTAATATTGTCACACAACATTATGACAGATACAATTTGAATATAAATTCAACAGGGTTCAAAGGGGTTTGAAGGTACTGCAAGTGTCATTAGTGTTCATCACAATGCTGGCAGGCATCACAAAGAAAAACTCCATCAACCAAGAGTTCTGAAATTTATTTTTGCTGGGCTTTGCTGATAACCTAAATCGGCTTAAAAAATGAATTACACCTGAACATTATTCCGACAACTGAAATGATCATGCTTTGCATTCTATATATGCAGTAAAATCAACTTCAAAGAAACACTGCCACTGTTCACAAGCTTGTCATATATATAATACATATGGCTTAAACATTCTAATTCATGGCAATAATGTGTAATAACTTTTGTTCTTGTACACGCATCCAGCATCTCTTTAATTTACCTATAATGAGTTGTTCCACTTCCAGATCCTACCTAAGCAAATTAGCACAATCAGCTCACCCACTGCAGCCTTCAAGCACATTTCACTAGCTATTGTCAGCCAATTAATATGTGCCATCGTTGGTTTATACCCGACCTCTCTGCCTTTAATTGCCGCTATTTAAACTGCCCTAGGGATGCTTTTACATCAGCTTTAATCATGACTGTTTATCATTTATACATGCTACAAGTTATGGGCATATACTGAAAGTGGTGGGTTTTGGGGGGCTTTTTTTGTGTGGATGATTACTGACAATTGTGTTTTCTTGAAACACGACCATGTCAGGGGGGTTGGGAGTACAAAATCGTAATTTTAACATGACATGCCACACTGCAATCTGATTAAAATCAGATCTCAATTTCACATAGGATAGTGGTGATCTGATTTAGACTGCACCATGTTATGGCAGATATGTCAACATCTTGAAAATACATTTACATATTTCATCAGCATGATCAAAGTTTCCTCAGGCAAATTAAAAATGTTTTCGACGTGCCTGACAGGCACCGCACTTAGAATAAAGGACAGGCCTGATCTAAAATTAGAGGGGCCCTGGGCTATTGGATTTTTTTAGCACTGCTCAAGTTCGGCCAACAGGGGTATGTCAGGAAACTTTCTGGTAAAGCTGTCAATGAGTATCCAGGTACTCAGGTACCCACCCTTTCATAATTACCTTGGTAATAAAAAATATGCCATAGGGTACCCATTTACTGTATACAGATTTTCTACCAGTGTGTAATAATGCAGCACTCACTTTGTTTTCAAGTTCACAATCCTTGACTGAGCCTCGAATATGTGCATTTTTCAGTGCCATAAAAATATAGCAATCTATCTTAGCTGGTAATATATTACTGCTATAAAAACTAAAATCGAAGCCAAAAAATATAATTAAAGCAAACACGTGAACATATACATAATAAAGATCTCCGAGAAACTACACAGTTTTAGTTTCCATCATATAATACCCTCGTTCTTGAGCAAATATGACCATTCAAAATTGAAGATATCATTGGTCCAACTTTAAAAGCCCATCTTGCAAACAAGCATAATATACTCAGGTTTTTCTCTGTGATTCTAGATAGACTATGTGCTGTGATGTTCTTCATGACAAGTTGAATTATGTGATAACAGAATTTTACCTTAAGTTTTGGGTACAGTTCAAGTAGTCTCTTTCGGAGGTCTGCCATCAAGGCTGGGCCAAACACAATATCAAGAAGATGGAAGTATTCACGAAGATTTATTTCTCCAATGGCAGTCTTTAGACTTTTGTGAGTCCTTAGGAAAAAAAACCACCGGAAAAACATTCAGAACCAACAAAATAAACATTCAGAATGAACAAAATAGAACAATTGTTTCAAAACAATTTATTGTGTTCATTAGCAGCTTTCAGTGCTAAGAATGTGGAAAAAACGGCCCTACAATCAGGATACTATTATTGTGAAAAGTAACCTTGAAAACACAATGCAATGGTCTTTTTATAGATGTATATTAAAAATGAAAACCTCTACCACATTAAAAAAGCAATGAAATCTGACAGAATCAAATATGAATCACAAGTGCTCCATGAGAACATCTTTGATTTTGCTTATGCAAATAAAACAGAAATTCAAGCATATCTGGATTAAAAACCTGATATACAAAAAACTTAACACATCTAGATTAAAAACTTGAGACGCACAGTAATATTATCCCAAAGTTTTGACTGAAAAGCAGCTTATGAAGAAATGTTACTTTTTAAAACTTTAACACATGACTTTAAGATGCATCACAATATTGCCATGCTGCTGTTCTGCCATTGAAGTGATACTTATTATCTATCCACGTTAACATCTATGCCATCAGTGCCACTGCTGCCGCCACACTGGAGCAGTAATTCTTATTGTCTTGCCACTTAAACATAAAAGCCACATGTGCCACTGCTGCTGCTCCATTGGAGGAGTGATTCTTATTGACTTGCCATCTAAACATAAAAGCCACAAGTGCTACTGCTGCTGCCCCACTGAAGTGGTGATTCTTATTGACTTGCCACCTAAACTAAAATCCACAAGTGCCACTGATGCTGTCCCAATGGAGAAATGATTCTTATTGTCTTGCCACTTAAACATAAAAGCCATCACTGCCACTGCTGCTGCTGTCCTGCTGAAGAAATGATGCTTACTTTTTTAATTGCAGTCAAGAGAATAAATTGATTTTAGAATTAATAACTGATTATGAAGGGTACTTATTTTCATCTCAACTTAAATCTGAACTGTAGTCATATCATCTCCTAGGTAACTTACAGTGTCTATATGTACTAAAAGTATAACTAACCCGAACAAACCCTCAAGGTAATCCATACAATGGTTTGCTATGGCCCGAACTCCAAGAGAAGGAAGCATTACATCCAGCCACACTAAAACAAATGTCAAATATTTAGATGATTGTTTATTGCATATAAATTATAGACAAACCTGTCACAGTGGTCACCTCTACATAGCAGAGACTTCAAAAACATCTGATTCACAATGTCCATTTTGTTCATAATGCATCTGCATAAAAATGCCATTTGCCCATAAGTAACACTTTCTGATCTTTGTTGATAGGTATTACTATAACAAAAGGTACATTCACTAAAAGCCAATCAATAAAAGGTATGACTACAAAAGTTACCCTGGCTGGCAGTACAACATTTAATTGGAACATTTCCCAAGGTCAGGTCTACTAAAAGAATTGTTATACAGGAGAACATAAAACTTGCATTCTTGGTAATAAGGAAACATGCCAGGCATACCAAATGCAGAAACAATCTATCACTGATATATACCTACTATATAATGTAAAGAAAAATAATTGCATCTGGCAATATTGCTCAAGCTACACACTTTCATAACACCGATTCAGAATTTTTGCATGAAAGGAATTTTTTAAAACTAAATCATGATCCTCTAATAATTTGTACCTCATCACATTACATAAGGATAACCTTCTCTGCTACCTCTGAATCCAGCCCTCCTATACAGCTTGAAAAATGTCTTTCCATCTATACTTTATATAAACAAAGGGAAGCAACTGTTACAGGTTGACTCCCTTTCTACATGCTAGGTGGCTACCATTATGTTCAAACCAGTTTTCACTTGAGCAAAAACTTAAAGGATGCTTTCACTGCAGTGAAGGGTGGGAGGGATTATTTGTCATGTGATAGGCAAGTATTATTGGAGAAACAATTTACTTTAAAAAAATGAGACATTACATTCAAGGCCAGGCTGATGCAAGTCATTCATTCTTTGTGAACTGAAATCTTCATTAGTGTACTTGATCATGTGAGTACACAGATTTAATAACTCCCTTTAGACATACAATCAGTACTTGTGGGATTATCTCTTGCATTCCCGCCTTCAGCAGTAGGAATAGTCTTTTACAGTTGATATGGATATTGTCTGTGTGTCTCAGGTAACTTGAGGTTATGTCTGCTTCTCTCGACAGATTGATCAAGGAGAGGAAACTAATAGTTATTTTTGGTTCACTATTTGCAGCAACCTATTATTACGAAGGAACATGTGGTGTCATTAGAATGAATTAACTGTCAGAATGGAAATGCATGAAGTTAGGTATATTGTAAGTAGCTCACTAACTCTGTATGTTAAAGTTGCTGGGGGGGGGGAGGGAGAGGAGATGGTAGCTCAAAATAGATAAGTTTGGTTATGTTAAAACCCATGAGAGATCTCATTTGGGAATAATGTGAGTGTGGTCTGGATATAATAGAACTGGACCCCAAGTCAAGTCACCATAAAAAAGTTCCTGCATTACTAGCATTATGAGTGCTCTAAGGTAATTTTTGCAAACTTTAACAATTGTGGCAAGATTCTGAATGACAAACTACTGTCATCTTCGTTTATCTCTACCAAAGTATTGACCTTACAGGTAGAACTGATTGAAGGTAGAGGAGAGCATGCTGATAGAGAAAAAAATCAATTGATTTCTCTATCACTGCCATGAACAAAATTCCATCCGTTTAATTTTCAGATCAGCATGTTCTGGCATTTGTTTCATCAACTTCATCAACAGAAAATGATGACATATCTGTATGCATCATTATTTTGCCCATTGGATATACCATCAATAGTGACAGCATTAAGTAATAATAGTCTGGCACTGCCAGTGTGGTTCAATTGGTAGTTCTGGTTAGCTATGAATTCATATAAATGGTTGGTCCAACTGATCGCTCAGTCAGCATGCCAGTCAGAGATAACAGACTCTCAACCACTGTAAACATACTTAGCTCATTCATATGGCTAGACCGGTTTATGGGCAGTCAAAATAGTATACCAAAAATGGTATATACTTTGTGAAACTGTCAGGTGGCATGGTATAGTCAGTACAACTGGCTGGCTATGCAGTCTGGCTGCCTGATAAGTCAGACGTAACAGACTTCTGACAACTGTAATCATACACAGCTCATTCACACAGCTAGACCAGTTTGTTGGCAGTGGGAACAAGCATACCAAAGACAATTTATACTTTGCATTCAGCTGTATGGTGTGGTATGGTCAGTACAGGCCATCCATATGTACCGCATGTCTTATTGCAAATCTTCATGTCTGGCCTGCTTTCTTAATATTTTCATGCACATGATTGCAAGCACTCTTGCCTCATGGGCATGGGCATATTTGTCAGCCAACACACCTCACTGGCAGGTTCAAAGGCTTATCCAAAGTGGAATTACAATATATAAACACCATTTTTATTCTTCAACATATCAGTGCTTCCCTCTACACTCATTTGTACTTGAAAACAAACCGTACTTTTAATCTGACACCCAGTATTGATGCCAAAGTTTGTTTCTTGCTCAGTCCAACTCCCAGTTCTGACATCAAAGGGGAATTTGACTCTCAATCTTGCATCCTAGGAGATACAATGACATAAATACTGTTTGAGTCATACTGATCATATGCAATTCCAAGAATTAATTTGAATCACCTGTGCTTTCTACTGTTTTACGGATACAATATGTTCTGGTACAGTTTCTGCATCTGCATGAGGTATATACTATATTCAAGGATACAGGATATTCTGAAACTATTTGGTATCTTTATGATGATGAAGATGGCATCACCCATGAGACAAATCAATGATTCAACTGTATTCATGGATATAGTATGTTGTGACACTATTCTCTGTCTTTAACGGGTGGGGAGAGCATTTTGATATCACACATGAGACTGATACACTATACACGCATACCTGACCAATGACCACCTAGTGGTCATAATCAAAAAATTGTAAACATAAACCACTTCTTTTCTGCTATGACTGCAATAAAATAGTTTGCTTACTGCAATTAAAATTTATATGCATTTGATTACTGGCACTTTTCCTGAAACCGCTGTGACCATGAATAATAATCCTCTTGCAGATGCTTAAACTTGTTTACTACCTGTGCCACCTAGCGGTGGCAAGGGGAGGTAATGAGTAAGAATTTCTTCCCTTCAGCTGTAAGCCATATAAACATGAAACAAACCTTTTGTCATTCTGGAACTGTTGAATTCAAGAGGTAGTGAAGCTTATATTTCTAGTGTTAATGTTATCAGGAAACATATTCAAAGGAAAAAGTTACAGTTCTATTTTGATAAATTGAAACATAACTCAATTTGTGATTTAAAAGATTTCTGTACAATTATGATGTTGGTACTTTGTACATGAATGCTCAAGGGGTCAATAAACGTGTTTCTTCTTTTCTTCTTCATTCTGTACAATCAATATATCAGAGGATGAATGACCTTACCTCTCAGTCCAGCTCGAAGATCCGCTATTCCAACCTGTCCTACTGCCCACAAGATAGAAAGACACCGCCTGGGTTGGTTCTGGGTTGATTTCACTAGTTCTTTATACTATAAATAATAAAGAAAACTTTGAAACATATCTTAAGTATTCGATCTTCCTGCCTCTTGTAATGTCAATGTAAATAAAATGCAGATCACCTGGCCAAGAAATACAAGTTGCAGGGATCCAAGTGTTACATTTTGCCATTGAAAGTGGCATTTTCTTACTTTAAGTACCATCCCAGGGAAACTGCACCATGCCTTATTTGATGTCAAAGAGCAACAATGCTTTCAAAATCATATAGTTGGTTAGTCTGACTTCAGTTAAGGAATTAAATATCTAACTTAAATATCTAACTTATAATGAAGTCGAAGGCATTTCACATTTTACTACTAGATGTAGTTGCAAAGATGGTATGTAAATTCAATTAACATAAAATGTATGGTCACAATTTAATTTTTCTTTTAATCAGTTATATTTTTGCAAATACTATTTAACTACCTGTTGCATTTTTGACAATACAACCCCAGGGTTGGTTTTTGCCAGCAGCTGCAAGAATATTCTATATCCATATGAGGCTTGACCTGAAATAAAATGTATATATTAAGATACAACTCATAAAAGTACTACAATGCAAGCATTTGTGCAGTAAATGACAATATTTTAAACAGAAATTAGAAATATATCCATAAGGCACAGATATACCCCTCCCCCTTTTAACCTGAGGTATGGCATGGGTGAAGGCTATGTTAACATTAAATGCACCTGTTAAAATGCTTTCTGTGAGTCGGTGGTTCTTCATGGGTCTTGCTCCACAAAACCAAACCAAAACATTTGGTGAAAACCAATTAGCAATGTAACTTTTTGTTCTTCAGGAGTAACTATAATAAGATTTTCAAGCTGGCAACCGTGATGGTCATACTGGCCTTCTGATCTGTGCCATTTTCATTTAGGACCAACTAGACAGCAACAAAAGTCTTTTAGTGAAAACCCCATGTCATTAAGACCATCCATTCAGGATTTTAAAGATGGTAACTATGGTGGACATATCAGATCGGAATCATTTTCATTTAGGACCAGACAGAGATAAAGTGTTTTGGTGAAAACCCCATGTCATCTGGAATAGCGGCAAGATTCTGGAGGTAGCAATAACAATACTTGTTATTTTGGACCATCTATAAATGAAAAGTTTTCTGCTGAAAATCTCATGGCAATAACAAGACTTTCAAGATCGCCATTATGGCAGCCATACTGGACATCAGATTAGCACCATTTTCATTTAGGCCCATCACACATCATAAGTCTTCTGGTGAAAACACCATGGCAATACTACTTTTCATTCAGAAGGACTAGCAAAATCTTGATCACAAAACCAAACCAAAACATTCTGTGAAAACCCCATGGCAATAGTATTTTTTGTTCAGGAGGAGTAGCAGTAACAGGATTGTCAAGATGACAACCGTTGTGGTCATAATGGATACCAGATCAGCAACATTTGCATTTAGGACCAACTAAACATGATAAGAAGATTTTTAGTGAAAACCCCATGTATATGACCATCCATTTTTGAGAAGTAGTGATTAAAAGATTTTTAAGATGACAGCCATCACAGCGATGACCAAACTGGATGTCTGAGCAGCACCATTTTCACTGAGGACCAACCTGACCATAGGATGAATGTGTGTGTAATATTTCATGGCAATCCACCTAGTACTTTAGGAGTAGTGATAACAAAATTGTGCTAACTGGCAGTTGGACGATGGACAGACAACTGACAAACCATCCCATAAGCTCTTCTACTCCATGACCAATAGAGCTAATAAAATATAAAAGGGGATGGTGAAACCTTTATGGGCAAGGTAATGTGATAAATACAAACCATTCTGATTCTCATTCAACATGGTATCAATACTGTAGTAGTACAGATGTTCCAGTGTGGCCAGAGGGCAGTCTTTGATCACTGAACTAAACACTGCCACACAGTCAGAATCCAAAGCATGCAAAGGAAAATCTGAAATAAAAAAAATTACATACAGAGTCTCGTTTCTTGTAAGTGCAGACACCACTCCCTTGCCATTATGCAGAAATTTGTTATTTGGGTTCCTAGTTAACATGTTACTAAACAAACTGCTGACAATCCATACATCTAAGCAAAAATGGTGATACAGTCATTCCAAGAAGTGTTTAAAATTTTAAAGTAGAGGGATGGAATACGGTTTGAGCTGGACTTTTTGCCTTCTATAACACATTTAACAAAATTCAACCTTATCCCATATCATTCTTTCTTTTATAAAAAAAGACCCCCAACATCACAAATTATTTTTGTCAACATCAGTTACTGAGGTTAATTTAATTTCATTTTTATCAATCTACAAGATTTTGTAAATAAAAAAAGAACTTTTTGTGGGTAATTAAATTTGATCATTTGCCTATGTCAATGTTTGCATATTTATAGGTGTTTAATTTCATGGATTACCCTCTGTGACTATCCACAATAAAAAAATTAAAGAAAAAGTATGCAGACAACAAAGGTTGGTTGCTTAAATGTTAAAAACAATAATACCACCAGTATGAGCACAAATCAAACTCTTGTCATGATCAATCACTTACACCATGTTTTCACCCAAGTGCTCAACATCAAATGTGACCAACACCACCACCACTGCTGAAGTATGATGATAACAATATTTTTTTTTTGTGTACCAAGACATTTGGCAATTGCTGTAACTGAAATGTCTCCAATCTAACTTTGCATGGGTAACCTGGAACAAACTTAAAAAGCAATAGTTTTAAACCAGAAATGCCAAAAATGCACTTGCTGAACATGACAGATAAATGAGCTCAAATTATTCTTTTGCAACTTTATATACTGGACATTAGACACAAGTTGTCCAATATTATCCATGCAATTATCTGATCATTATATTTTCACAATGCTTAAACACACTATAACCACAAAGGACATGACAAAATATGTGTGAAAGCTTATCTCCTGTACTTGTCAAAACCATGTTGCTCCAGAGCGTAACACAGACATTACATCAGTGTCTCAAAGCACGTGCTTTTTAAATGAACTGTGTGGCAATGTTTTCTGTAAATATCAGACTTTTTGGACATAAATGTGCAGCCAAGGCAATAATTAAAAAAAAAAAAAAAAGGACAGGGCCTGCATGTTGAGCACACAATCAAAACACTGCTGTAAAATGTGTGACCTTTACCCAAGGTCAAAAGGTTCAGTAAGAAATCTGAACTGAAACCTAACCAAAAATTTTCTCCAACTGGGACCATGGCTCCCCAACCTACTCTCAACCACTGTTAACTCAGTAGATCTAAACCAAACTGTAGCAACATGGAAGATTTAAGATCAGATCCAGTGATTTCTACCTAAGGATATGAAATCTTTCATAGAGTGCTGAAACCAGTCTTTCATTTCTTATGATTCTTCTCTGGGAAAATCTTGTGATCTGAGCTGGATTCATCAATCTCTGATCTTCATATCCTGTGTCAACATGGGCTTAGCCAGGTGCTGAGTCATTTACATTTTTTGAGGATCAGCATTAAGAATCTGCACAAATTAAGAAGTAACAAGTGTCACAAATTTTTAGCTCGCAGTGGAAATGCCTGATATATTTAGAAGACAAAACCAGCTGCATGATCAAATGACTATGTCAGTGCAAAGACAAAACCAACATTAAAGGTCGCACTGGTACAAAAGACAATGGTTAAGGGAGTCAATAATTATCCAGAACAATCTCAATTACACACCCAAGAGGTAAGAATGGGAATTATTTGAGTGACAGGGCTGTGAATTAGGTGAGAAACGCAAAAGCATATTGGCACTGGTGCACTGCATATCAGCATGTTCTAAAACACTGCTTGCTGAAACATGGTGTGGGGACTACTCCAATAAAAAGCTCTGGAGAGAATGCTAAAGCAATCATGTTAATTTTGAGGAAATATGTTTGGTAAAAGCAATCAGAATTTCAGGATTATTGTTTCAAACAATGTCGACCCTCTATCCTTAGTATATGATACCTTGTGACTGTCCCCTAAACACTGGGTCACTTTCCACTGGAACAGTTTCAAACTTGCCATTGAAGAAAGATACCAAGTCCTTCAGCCATACTTCATGCTGCTCTGGGAACCGTTCATGTGAGTGTAGCAATACAGCCTCCAGTTCATTCTTAGTCACCTACAAAAAAAAATCTTTCATAATGAATTAGGGGTGAAAATAGCTTTCCAATAATGAATTGCTGACCTGCATAATCCCCGCCCTCCAAATAAAGTTAATACAAAACAAAACATTCAACAGATCAGCAAATATTAGCAAATTTAGAAATTTGTTTTAAAAAAATTCAAAGATCTGAAATTATCAAAGCTTCAAATCTAAAGATTTTATACTATGCAACAAAAATGCATTAGTTTTATGAACTTTTTATCCCAGTGGAAAAACATAGCTCCTTCGTTTCTTTTGATACTGTTTAAGATCAATGAGCAACATATTTGTCAACAAAATTATATATTCCAAAAAATAATTTAAATTTAACAAAATTTATGTCTGCTTATAAACAAATTGCAAATTTCATGGTGCTAATACAAAATTTCCTTGCATTAACATCTTTTTTTCAATGATAAAATGAGTGATACCTTAAGATTTCATTTACCCATTTTAATTATATTCATGTTAAGCAAAGAAGGGCATAACTTTAGAGTATTTTCTACAATCAATAACAGGATCCACACCTGCCACTGACTTGAAAGTGGATCTATGAGTTATCTGGGTTCAATAAAACAAGAGAGTAGTGTACACATTCATGGTTTCCTATTGAAAAGTGCTATACCCACCCCCTTCATAGTCATAATCCAGAATCAGTTACTTGCTCAAGATGTCTTTCTGCAATGACTACATAAAGTTTGATCAGAAAATATTTTACAAATGTTACTGTAAATGAAATTTTGGTACTCTGGACCTCTAAAACCTTTACAGATCCAGGGACAGGAAGCCAAGAATAATATTCCACTTGGATCACACAACCAGAATGTTTTGTGAATTTCCACCTGCATGATGGATGTGGTAATGGACAGCCAGGTAGTTAAAGTGTTTCAGCCAGGTTGATATTGATGGGGCCAATTGGTACCCTTGGTTTGAAGAAAAAAAAAGGGGCCAATAGTGTGATCCTAACAATCCAACCACAAAATCTGAGATATCATATACATAAAAAACCCTGGATCTTTCAATTTTCATAAAAGCAACCAATGACCATGTAAGACATTTAATGATTGATTGGCACAACCATATCATATTCAAAGGTGAAAAAATGTACGTAGTTCATTTTTCTGTGCCACTTTTGGAGCATTAAATCCATACCAGCCAACTTCCCAGACAGTGTTGGGGGAGGGAGGTACGAGATTCAACAAGTGTTTTTAGGTCCTACAGAGGGCCAGTGTACACAACCCCAAAAAGTGACTTTGTACATTCTTACAGTTGAGAATAAGTATATCAACTCATATATGTTTATAGAAAATGACAAGATATTCAACTTTTAATAAAAACTTTAAAATGTTTTCTTTGACACATTTAATAAACCTTCAAATGGGAAAAATTTTGGGGCAGACCATTTAATTTGGTGGCAGGACATTGCAGGGATTTTCTTTTGAACCATGGTAAAAAATTCTTTTACCTCAAGATATAATTTTTTTTCTCAACTGCTATAATGGATTTATTATAATATTATTTTCTCCACTATTTGTGGTCTGGAAATTTATTTCTCTGAAAAAATCACAGCCCATCTCCTTTTCACTTAGAACTGTCCAATATCATCATCACACAAACACATGTATGTACACACATTCACATCCACATAAACATTTAAAAAAAAAAAAAAAGCCAAATTTCTTTAAAATGTTCTGGACAGTGGAATACAGTTTATACTAGATGCAATCTGTACAGCTCTCAAATAGTCCAAGGTGTGGGGCACTGTCAGATTAAGGCCTTCCAGGGACCTAAGCACTGAAAGTATTATGGTGCCCTCCCCCCCCCCCCGGCCCATGTGAAACTAAAAAAACAAACCAACCCAATATTAAAAGCTAAAAGGTGGGAAAATACCAGTGTATAATAACTAGAATTTTTTTCTGGTGTTCAAAGCATGTGCTTGGTGTTCTCTTAATGGGTAATCCACACTGGTGTGGGGTGGAGTGGGGTGAAGGTGATGCAAGTGTTATCAGAGTCGATCTTAGCACTCACCAGAGACTAGATGATGTCCAAATGTGCCTTGAAGATCTGGCTGAATTTTTTTCAGCATAGAAAATAATCTTTTTGCAACTGAACTGCTGTAAAGGAGTGTCAAACATACAATGGTCACGCTAGAGACTATTTAAAAATATTAGTTACTTTTTGATCTCTGCATTCATGCATTGTCTCAAAGTTGGGTGGTGTTACTACATCAACGGATGTCATACATTCCAGAATGACCAATCTTGATGTGGTGTTTTTTGCAGTATGTACAAAGAATAAAATGCTCCCACTTGCCGCTATGCCTCATAAAGTCAATCTCCATCTACCAGTATTTCTAAACTTAAGTTTTGCTGGGCTTTGCTCACTTCACTAATGGCTCAGCCTTCCCTGAATCACAGCTGCATCTGATATTTTGCTTTCAAAAATGAATCACACTTTGACACTATTCCAAATACCAAACTAATAATGTTTAGCATTTTATATATGGATTAAAATCTGACTTTAAAGAAATGTTGCCACTGATCATAAACTTGCCAATAATCTTTAACAATGATTGCTTAAACATTCTATTCAAGGCAAAGATGAGTAATAAACTTTGTTCTTCAACATGCCTGTTTAATTTTTCTAACATTAAACAAATTGGGTTGTTCCACTTCGTGTACTTAACATACACAAGTTAGCAGGGCTCATAGGTCTTACCCCAAGCATCACATTATTGATATCAAATTAAGTAAGCTGTGAAATACATGAAACTCGTGAGTCCCCAGCCTGTATCTATGAGTTCCTAGCATAAACTTGGTAGTCACTCAATTTCAACAGGATAGAAAGAAAACTGAAAAGCACATGTTCATTATTTTAATAATATCAAGATGGAATGTTTTAGCCATTTATATTATCATACTACAATAAAAATATTTTTTCCATAACTGAAATGTTAAGTTTAAACATCATACATGTTATTTATAAATCTTTTTACCCTTACAATGATCCTAAAAAAGACCCCAAACAAACAAACACAACAACAAAACTGTTAACAATTAACTTCAATCATAGGAAATGATCACTGCGAATGCTGTGTTGGTTTCTCTACAAGTAAAATAGCATATTCATTCACAACAAAGAAACTTGCACGAATAAACACCTGCCATTACACTGTACCGTATATGTGAATTACAATGATAAAATTAAACAAAGAAGGATTGAAAAGTATGCCAAGCAGCATATGTGCAAACAACAACTATAGTAATTCAGAATAAATATGTTAATAAACTTAAAGGTTGGGTATAAGATGGGCTCTTTAAGAAATTTTGCACATGTGCAGTACCGAAATACAATAAGCTTTAGACTGCAGATCTGAACTGTTGTCAAGATGAATCCATATGCACTTTATGTGCTCATACTCAAATATCATGAATCAAATGGTTTTGTTTTTTTCTTTTTCATTGTGCCAACTCATTTTTGCGAGTCAACATACTTTTCTGCAAATATGAAAACTGCATTAAAGGCAGCATAATAGTAGTTGGGCATTTCAGGTACAAAATATAATGGGTAAGCGAGTGAATAATTATCATGGATCATCTTAATTAAATACCCCCAAAAGCCAGAAACAGGTGTCGTTTGAGCAACAGGGTTATGAATTAGGTGACAGGATGTTTACTTAACAGAATACTTTTAAAATGACTGTAGGTAACATAAAAAATGCATATAGCAGTTCACAAGCATAATGTACTGAAATGATAGCATAGCTCAAATGCCATGGGGAAAACAATGATATAAATCTCCTTTTGCAGGACACAGTATCTATTTTCTGCACAAGATATATATATATATATATATATATATATATATATATATATATATATATATATATATATATATATATATATATGTATAATATACATGGTCAATATTATGACTGTGTTCTTTTTACTTATAACTGTAATGGGGGTACCATCACCTCTGTCAACTTGGGTTCGAGTCTCAGCTCAACCAATGTGGGTATGTGAGAAAGCTTATTAGTGGCCTCCCATGGGTCATAATTCTTTCTGGTTCATTCTCCACCCAATATGCTGGAAGCTATATATAGCCTATCATTTGCTGAAAAATCATGTTAAACTCCACAAAACCAAACCAAATAACTTTAAACCAAGTCAAGCACACCTTTTTAATTGCCTCTTCAAAACTCATTTTCCTCTGCTCATGATGATCATTGTGTTTCTTGCCTTTTTTGACACTACTTCCTTTCTTGTTAGCTCCATCTGAGATTGTTTTTGATGAATCCTTGTTAGGCCCCAGCTTGTCTACAAATTTTTCTGCCTTGGCTTTGTCCCTCTCTTTCTCTTTTTCAACAAAGGCATCATAGATTGTTGATGATTCCTGCACAGGTACTGCAAATAAAAATGAAAGTAATTTAGTACAATATGTACCAATAAAAGTTTGGTTCAGTAGGGCTCTGTGCCTATGCCTCTCAGAGGCATGTCCCACCCTCCTTGGGGTAACATTCCCTTAAATTTTCAAGTTTTAATACACTGCATATAGTAACATTCCATATATGCATTCTGTTTATCAGGACATCATTTAAACTTATTTTTCACTTGCAGTCAATATTAACATAAACACGGAGATTGCATGCATACAAATGCCTTGTCCTACCCTAAGACGAGATTTTACTCCATTTAAAATCCCCTGCAGCACCTGCCCTGAGTAATGGTTTTGGGACAATACTGTTTTGTACGCACCCAAAAGAAGGATAATGCGGGTTCAAATAATAGGCTCTACCATGTAAATTAATAATGTCCCCTTAGGATTAGATCCACTGGTTCTGTATGATCAGTTGGTAGAGCTTCTGATTCATAATAAAGTGTCAAAGATTCAAGGCCTCTCCAGGCCAGCATGTGTTGGCTACCTCAGTGTGTGCTTGTAAGAAATATTTAGTTCTCATTTCACATGACACAGCCAAAAATATTTTAAAAAAGCTTCTAAAAACCATTCAAACAACAAACCAGCTGCTGAAGCAATTAGGATGTTTTGACGAATTCAACAAAATAAAGTGAAAATTCTGTCCTTTTACGGACCCCTGTTCTCCATATGAAGGTAAAAATGACCACAAGAAAATTAACATAAACACTGTCCATTATGAGCAAGTGTCCTTTATATGGATGTGCATCTCCTCTGTTGGCACATATACTGTTACAAGGATGCAAAACGCTGCCAAAGAGTCAAACCAGAAGACACGGAGGAGACCTGGTAGAACATATGTGGTAAAACAATAAACTGAGGACAGAACCATTCACTTTAAATAGCAGCCTGGATCTGTGATTGCTAATGAACTTTACATTTTGGGTTAATATATGGTTTAAAGTCAACTTTAAACTTGCACAGATCGTCTTGAAACATAATCACATAAATCTCATAGTGATTCTAATGGGTATTTAACAGCAACTAAATTCTCTTGATATTAAAATACTGACATAATACAGACTGTATATAATAATAATAATAATAATTAGAATAATACCTCGAAATGAAGATTAAAGAATTGTGCTTGTGCTATGCAAGAGATGTTTACATCAATATACTATGTATGTTTTTAACTTAATAATACCTAAACAAACATGTATAAAGAAAAGAACTGTTCTGCTGTTCAAGAGAAGTTTATATCAGTATACCATGTATGTTTTTAACCTAATTAAAGTGTTCTGCAAAAGATTAGTGTTAATGTCAAACATTTATTGTTTTCTAGTGCCCTTAAGTCTTTTTCCATAGTTCCTAATGCTGTCCAACAACAAATACATTCTCTTTATTTGTAAAGACAGCAACATAATGAATAGATAGAAATAAAGTAAACAGATTGTGCTAGAAAAAAAGAAAACAGACATGCCAAATTAGAACTCTGCACACAATTAAAAAAAAAATACTTTTAAAATAACTGGTTTATTTCCACCATAATTGAAATATATTTTAAAAAACAGTTCTTCTCTTGTTTTTACTTCTGCTGTTTCATACCTGTGTCTTTACCTGTTTTTCTTATTCTTTCATTTTTGTTTGTGCATTTTTTATTGGTTCTTTTTCCTGTTTCCTTTTGTCTTCTTCTTTTCTTCTTCTGTTCCTTTGTTTTTCTTATATTTGACATCTATTCTACACTGACCAGTAAAACAAAGCCTAGACGGAATTGTCTTTCCTGATGCTCAAAATACGTTTCTATCTGATATGGTCAGTGTTAACAATATTTAGCAATTTATTTTAGTGCCATTTATGTTTCATTGGTTAATTTAATGCTTTACAATGTTCTTAATGCCCAATTTCCAGTACTCAGAGCCTCTTAGTGCTTCTCAGTAGGTCTTTGTGGTGTTTACCAAGACCATCTCTAAATAAGTCATTGTGAGTTTGCAAATACATTTTTGATCAAACTTTGAAAGTCACAATTACACACAAGATCAGCACAACCTGCAAGTCAATTCTAGACTGGAAACTATTTTAACATGTTTTAGAGATCACACTGATACGAAAGAAGAATGCTGATAGATAAAAAGATGGTGGATCAATCTTGCTAGTACTAATATTAACACCCCTACTTTGTAGACGTGATACTAACATGAACCTATGTGTATCAATGTGATTCAACCTGGTGCTTTTTCAGCCTACTATCTTACTCACACATACCAAAAGAAAATAAATATTCCTCTTAATTAATACCAGAACTGTTGCATATCTTTGCAGAAATATGAGCAAAATATTGTTTACCTTCATTCTATGACTTCTTTTTATTTAATCATCTACCATATAAGTTCAACTGATAACTACTTCCGTTTTCAGCCTCATATTTTTGTTTGCCATATAAGGACATTACTTCCTTATTTGGAAACATAAACATATCATAGTAATGATATACATTAATATTCCATATATGGCATAGCAAGCCTTATTCTGAAAATGAATAACCACAAGAATCTCATGTTATCTGTCAGGGTGGGCACAGTACGGTTAGCATATACATTCCAATATAATTTACCTGACAAAGGTTTAATAACTTGATCATTAGCCAAACTTACTGAAAAACGTAACAACTTAGGTAGTATTTTAGCTACATTCATCTTTTTATGATAGGCAATACTTTTAATTGCTGCAATATAATGTATGGGATCAGATCCTAGCCTCAATCACAGTGAGGCTACAACACTAGCTACAATCTTGCAAACAAATGTCGTACTTTCAACAAGGCAAAAATGTACATTGGTAAATTTTATATCTTGACTTATTTTGTAGATTTGCATTGAAGTACCTATTTAAATTTTATATTACTTAATCAGAACTTGCTGTCACCATTAAAGAATGCTGGTGACCCAGTTGATGATGCAAAAAAACATGGCACATGTAGCATGGATGAAACTGAAGTTACAACGGTAAGTGATAGTGATATCTGAGGGTAAGCCAAATTGTCATGACGAAAATGTTGTGGAAAAGTAAAACTTATAAAAACTGGCTAAATAATTTTAATAGAATATAAATGAAGGATTTGGATTATTGTATAATTTAAAGAAATCTTAATACTGGTTAAATTTCAGCCCTGGTGGATTGCACAACCGTGTGCAATTTAAATTATGAGCAATTCGTAATAAAAATATTCAATAATAAAAAGAGATACACAAACTCAATATAATGCACTGACTACATGTATTTCTACTGAAAGAAGTATGACATTTTGATGCGTCTGAATTCTACTACAATAATAACAGACGACTTACACGTCATAATCCCCCACCCCATCCCCATGCAACTTCTATTGCGCATTGCTATTCTCTATGAATTCTTACGTTGTGGTTCGATCCTAGGCATTCTATCAATCAGCTGCTTCTTTTGGGACTTGGTCAGATGCTGAACCTGCCCTTTTGCAGCCTTTGGCTTCACAGTTGTCCAGCCGGTAGTACTTGCCATATTGTAGTCTTGTGGCGGATATGACGTTGACAAAAGTGGCCGTTCAAAAATATTCGCAATTTCGCTCAGTGAAAACCAAAGGCATTCCGATGATTGGGATAACACCCCCCCTCCCCCAACGAAAACACAACAACAACAAAAAACCCCACCCACCAAAAAAAAAACAAAACAAAACAAAACAAACAAAACAACAAGCTATTCGACGCTGTCACTTGCACAACTAATGTTTGGTCTAATTTTTACGGACCCCAAATTATATGCGCAGTTCATTACATATTCCTTGACTGGATAATTCAATTTTTGAGTCATGCTTCATATTGTTATTGTTGACTATTTTTAAGTAGATATTTAATTGAATTCTTTATGATGACAATTTTTGGTTATCGGAGGAATACACTATACTGCATCATCATCATCATCGTCGTCGTCGTCGTTATTATTATTATTATTAGTTGTAGTAGTAGTATATTATTATTATTATTATTTTTATTACTTAGTGTTGTTGTTGTGTACCCCTTTGATGCAAAAATATTGCAACAGTCGGTATATCTTTAAATCAAAATGACTTTAAATTACAAACTCTTTGCAGGATTGAGGTCAGAGAACTATTTTTGTGATGAGTATTGTGCACTAGTTTTACAAAGATGCCAGTAGTTGTATAAGGATTGTTACGAATCTATGGTCTTAAACTTACTATCAGAAATTGAAGAGCGAAAACCAAAAAGTTTTGTAAAATTCAAAATATAATTTATTTCCCCAAAAAGTGAAAACTTAACAACAACTTACATGATAGTGAATGAAATCAGTAAGTCCTAAAGTTTTATCACAAGTCCAAAAGTATCGAGTATTCCAAATGAGTTCCAGTGGTATTCCGAATAAAGTTCACACTGTTGTGATGATGCGCCAATAGTCCTGAAGTATCACAATGATATAATCCAAAATGTCTTTAAATGAACTCAGAGTAATTCCAAATCAGCAAAAACGGATGATAGTCGAATATTCATTCCTTATCATTCTAACTCGTAAAACAAGGTCAAGTACTGCAGCAGCTAGCCAATCAGAACTTAGGTCATCTTGGTTTTTCAAGAAAACCGATGACCTGAACTCAAATCGGTAATCATGCTTACTTCAATAAAATTATAGCTCATGATCATAAATAAAATTAGTATTTAATACGTTATTGACTAAATGACCCTTAGACTTTATTGTTACGTATATGTAATTAAATTACTTGTGTGTTAGTTTTAAATTCTCTTTTATTTTATTTTTATTTCATTACATGTTATTGTAATAACTTTATTCACTGGATTTGACATTTTTCTAGAAAAATTCAGTTCAGTTATTTTAGCCTGATTAGAACGCAAAATGATTGTTACACTGTATTTTTGGCTGACCTAGTTCTTGATCTTGATTCCGATTTGTAAACACTGAGTGAAAATCATTGGTTGTAATCAAGGTCATGCTTCGCCTACGTGTTAGTCTGAATAAACAACGTTTAATTTTTAAATTTATTTCCAGTGTGGGAATCAGATTCTTAGCTAAGGCTATACTGGTTTACGTGCTAATTGACTTGTAGTAAGTGATCACGCGGGTCTGAAATTGCGTTCTTAGTTGGGTTAACACTGAGGTTTCAGTGTTTCTGAGTCAGTTGTAAATAATACCTTGAGGCTGAAAGGTATTCCTGTTGTTGCCATTTGAATTGAGTTTTTTTTAATTTAAAATAATTTATTCACCCTGGAAAATAGTCTTCTTCATCGAAATTCTTGGACAAAGACATTTGATAATATTATTCGGGGAATTCTAAAGCCGGAATTATATTCTTGGTGACTCAACAAGGAACTGTTGACACATCAGCACAAACTGGTTTAGAGTACGTCATCGCCTTCCATCTTGGAACTTCATCGAGATTCGAACTTGGATTCAATTAGAACTTTTTAGTCATAGGACTTATATCTTTGAATTCTAGGATTAATGTTTGGATTAGATTCACAAGCCGTAAGTCCTATTTCACATTTTCACTTTGTTTTCTAGGGAAATAAATTATTTTGTTTAATTTACAAAGCTTGTTGACTTCACTCTTTTCTTTTGTTACTTTTGTACAAGCCTACACGTAACACTATAATCATGAAAATTAATACACATAATATAGATATACATAACAGGATATTGGCTATCAAACGAGAATTTACATTAGCCTATATGTTAACAGGCGGAAAACAATTGGGTCATAAGGGAAATCCTGTTTTCAAATTGTCCGTATTTTTAACATGCGGATGGTATTATTGGGTAAAAGTTCATAGTGTCAATGTTTGTGGACATAAACGAGAATCGTAACGTTAAAATTTATAGATATTATGCAACATCTGCTTTGATATTGCTCTCCAAACACCCCTGCTGTCGAACGAGATGGATTGGGTTGTTATACACACATTATACGTACATACATATAAACATACTGTGATGAAATTAGATAACTGGGGAGTGTTATGCTTTAGTGATAGGGGCAGTTGTGTTCTCCTTGCAGCATTAGTTTAAACAATTTGAGCGGCCAGTCATAACAGAAGGGTCTGGCTGAGGGTATCACGGTACCAATTGTTTTTCCATAGACCTCAATGCTAATGTTTTGTGAAATAAATATACTTTCTATCCTACCTCAGCATGCATGTCACCCACTGTCACAGAGAACAATGTTAGATTGTCAATTTGACAAGGACAGAACCAGGGACTCCATTGCATTTAAGAGAGATAACTCTGCTGGAACTAGACAGGGGTAAGAGTTATCTAGTTACACCAGACACTTTTTCAGTCATGTGTACCACATTTTAAAAAAATCATAAAAAATACAAAATGTGATATAGTTATGATTTAACATGATCTCACATGTTGCCAAGAGGCTCAACATTTTTTTAAGCCTAACAGAAAGTACAACTCTTACATAATGCACCAATCACAGCTAGTTTTGTGGTTTATTTCTGAATGCAATGTTCCCTACACCTTAAGCTCCGCCCACCTGGGGTTGTACAATTGGTACCGTTATACCTAAAGCCAACCTTAATTTTTTCAATAATCTGTGATATAGCTTGGGACTGTACAAGTAACAAGTGTACTTAGTCTCGCTTGTCAAAAACAATTTTATGAGGTACCAAGCTGTGTCTTATATTAAATGTGTATGTAATGGTCTTTGAAGTATTTCAGCTGCTGTTTTCATATTTGTGCTTTACTACCAAACTACATTTTGGGAATAAAATAACTTGTTTCAACTAGGACTTGTATTTTATTCACATCAGCACTTATTGAACTTCACATGGGTGATATGGGATAAATCACATCATATCATATTATGTAATAACTAGGTCAAAGGTCAATGTACCAAATAGTATGTACCTCTTGTACTTCAAAAAGTACAATTAACCTAAAACAATGGACTTTATATTTGTTTGGTAGATGCAGAACTTAACATCAGAGACAGGTGGACATGACCCAATCTTGTTATAAAGTACAAGCTTTCAACACTTTACACTGTCTGCAGATACATGAGGTCACTAACCCCCAGTCCTCACACCACGGTCAACTTACCCATCCTCTTTGCAATACAAATAGAAAGCTTCGCTCCTTTGTGTAGTGAATAAAATTGACGCAATAAGCCAATCCATCACCAAATATAGTGGATCACAGCTTCTAAGTAGTTATATTGGATTTGGGGGTGAAATTTGGGGAATAAAATACAGAAAAATGCCAAAGATAAACAATAAGTATAGTGAGTCAAATGGAGTTAAAAACAGGAGGAAGGTGTGTATCTAAAAGGGAGATGTAGCTTATGATAAAGGAATTAAAGGAGACAAAAGCAGCAATGAGAAAAATGAGAAGTGAAAGTTTGATGACCTTACCTTGGACAAATATATGGAGGCAGTGCCCCATAGGTCCAAGGACAGTCCGAAGGCACCTGTGCTATAACATCCCTTACATGCACCAAAATTTCAGGTGAAGTGGTGTTCATTCCCATCTAATATAAAAGGGTGAATAATTTGATAATATAGATGCATATAGTTTATATTTCTTCTCCATAAGAAATTAACAATAATGTTCTTTCAGTTAAGCAGAAAAATACCTAAACCAAACAAACCATACTTTATCAGTTTTTAAACTTGTAAACTTTCCTGTGAGAAATTATTAAATTGCTTCTACTTACATTTGCATCAAGACTGAGGGCTAATATAATACTTCACAAATCTTCTCTTTATTTTCATAACCAATCACTGAAAATGTGAGTTTTTATTTTTTGAAATGTTATATCTGGTGTAAGTGAGATAACTGAATGATATACATAAGGTGTGGTATTTTTATTTCCTCCAATATATTATCCATGTAATATAGATGAGTTCATGAACACATGTATTAACTTCAATGCAATTAAATTATCCAAAAATACATTATTGATAAGTGAGAACCTAAAATCCAAGCTTTTGTATGTAGTGGAGACCTCAAGAGTGATGTAATTTTGCTTACTGACATGAGACAGCATTTTTATTTCAAATAGTTCATGTTCTCTACAATGCTGTCATGTGGAGTGCAGACTTCCATAAACATGCAGATATGATCCCATGCCAATTTGAATTCTTGCGATGGGATGCAAAGTTTGAAGAACAGTGTGGACTTGAATGGAAGGAATGGGCAATATGTGACTAATATGGTGATCACTCAATGTTTGACCTAATATGGAAATTCCACAAGAATAGCTGGACAGAAATAAATAGAATTAATTGAAAGTCAATAGTAGGTTATAATTGGGCTTATACAAGTGTCAATAGGAAATGCTGACTTAAGAAACTGTTCTTGTCTGTTGGTATTCCCAGCTACTTCAACAATGAGAATGCCAGAGAACTTATCTAAATAAGCTGCATGAACCATTTCAAGGCAGGAAAAAGTGTAAAACAATGGACAATTAGAGCAAAACAATTAAAATCAAAGTGGGAAGGAATACAATATCTTTAAAAAATTATCTAAAATTACTCATACCAGAATATCCAATATGATACAAGTGATCTATCTACAAGTGAACCTAAAGTGTTTTATATCTTGGTTTATGGCATGCCTTACAAAACCAAGATAGTTGTTTTTGTATACATTATTTATCGTGTTTTGAAGGTAAAATAGTTAATATTTGGCCCAAATCAACTATATCATGTTTACATAACTTATTTTGTTGCATATATGCCAATCTGAGAGCTGACTACACGTAGATAAAGCCTTCAGGCAATAAAAGTCTATGTCTGTCATAGCTATAATAATCAAAAGCCACCATCCAAAGTCAACTTGTGCTATCTTCGGAAGATTTCATACATTTTATTTTTAGAAGACTGTCACTATTTGACTAGAAATGTTCAGCATCCATTTGTTTTCCTAGATCAAACTAGTACAGTTCATAAATGCCGCCCACATGTATGTGTTTCTATGGATACACTGGGAGGCAGTTCTTCCCTTTAGGTATCACGGTACCAAAAGTTTTTTTTCCATAGACCTCAATGCTAATGTTTTGTGAAAGAAATATACTTCCTATCCTACCTCAGGATGCATGTCACCCACTGTCACAGAGAACAATGTTAGATTGTCAATTTGACAAGGACAGAAGCAGGTACTCCACCGCATTTAAGAGAGATAACTCTGCTGGAACTAGACAGGAGTAAGAGTTATCTAGTTACACCAGACACATTTTCTGTCATGTGTACCACATTTTTAAAAAATCATAAAAAATACAAAATGTGATATAGTTATGAATTAACATAATCTCACATGTTGCCAAGAGGCTCAACATTTTTTTAAGCCTAACAGAAAGTACAACTCTTACATAATGCACCAATCACAGCTAGTTTTGTGGTTTATTTCTGAATGCAATGTTCCCTACACCTTAAGCCCCGCCCACCTGGTGTTGTACAATTGGTACCGTTATACCTGAGGGCAGCGCTGCTAGGGAGTGAGAGAACTCTTATCTGCTTTCGTGTGTCAAGTATCAGGTTTCAGCTAGACTGAACTATGGACTTTGAAGGTGGTTTTGATAATATTCACTGACTTGAGAGGGGAGAGATTTTTGTAGCTTTCAGTGTGGAAGGATTAATTGGATTTTCTTTCTCTGTTCTAACTGATAGATTGTAATTCTACATGGAAGTAGGGGTTTTCTTGTGTAATGCAACACCAGGGCAAAGGAGTGTATATGATGTAAATTGTAAATAAACAGGTACATAGGTGAATTATTTCATGGATTTATTCTGAACCCATCACGTTACAATACTCTCACACAAGAGGAGAGTAGGATGCAAAATGATGGGTGTGTGAAACAGACATACACACTCACATAAACATGCGGTACTATCATACAATGGTAGGAGTGTTTATAGACAAAATATTACACCCTTTCAAACAAACATGCAATCACACAGAAGAGAGAAGGGGTAAGACATTTTACGTTTAAGTTGGTAACATATGCACAAAACATACATAAACACAAACTAGCAAATGATTAGCATCTCTCTTTTCTTGAGATCTGGGTGGCCCTAGAAAGGGCCATTGGGTGTCTTCCACTACTCCCCCTCAGCAGTGGTCTCACCCCTGGGTCGGGCATCGCAGGTCGCACTTATATTGTCCACAGTTGTCTTCATTTCTCCTCCTAGATGTTTTCGTGGAGACCACGAGTCTAAAAGTTGGGTTGCTGGCCTGCTTCCACCAATCCTCTTTCTTATCATCAGGGTTCCAACATTTTTCTCCCATGTACCTCATAATTTCCTACACCCTAATCCAAACTTGGTTTGAGACACTGGAATTGCCTCTCCGTTCTCCCCTGGTCCTTAACCCTCCTTCCTTTGCTCAGGTTGCCTTGATATTTTAAATTTCTTCTTCCATCATCTCTCTAACGAAGTCATTGGTGATTCTCAGAGAAGTGATTTCCCTTTGTAAGTGCCGCTTGCGGGGGTAACAGTCTATTTCTTCCATCCGAACCTGGGGTTGCTGCATTCTTTCCATTAAAGATACCCCTTCCATTAACTTCCCTACTACAGTGTTGAGATGTTGCTGTTATTGTCTTTCTTCTTCTAAACTCTGGCCTGATTACAGTTATCGTTCCACCAAGGGACGATTTGTTTGCCTTCTTCCCCTCCACCGATTTGGGGATGCGCCGCTTTGCTGCAGAGGAGTGTTTTGGCAATATTTTCGTTAATGACGTCAACACTGTTGTCATATAGCAGAACAATCTCCATTATATTGCAGAGTGAGCGAACTTGGATTAGAGACTTGTTTGGCCATTATGCCATGTGGTCCAGTTAAGGTGTAATTCGTCGCTTTAATTGTATGCACCGCACACTATGTAACTGTTCGTCGTATGGAAGGTGCCTATTTGATGCCTTACTGTATGTACTGCATACTTCATAGCTTACATGTCCGGGAGCTGAAAAAGAGAAGTCCGAATGGAGTACCAAAGCGGCAGCGGAATCCTACAGAAACGCCATGGATCATACTATCGATAAAATTCTGCCCATTTTCTCTAATTTGGGCTTTTCCGTACAACCAGTTATGTGTAACCCATATAATGTAATTAGAATTAATCTAGTCAGTTGACATTTTTCCTACTTGTGCTTTTTTGTATGTTTAATATTCCGGAAAGAAAACAAAACAGTTCTGTATATGGCAGCAGCGACAAAGGGAAAACATCCTTCCGATTTGGTACACGGACTAAACGAAAACATCTGAAGGTGTAACATAAAATACAAAGTCAGGAGAAATTGCGCGGAGCTAAAAAATACTGTTCTTATTCCTTGTATGTAGTAAGTTTAACGTTAAACAAAAGTAAGGGAGTGCTGTTAATACATACACACTGTGCTTATAAATTACAGGATATTCTTCTTGGCACCAACTTTGAAACAAACTGGTAATAAATCTCAGATAAGTTTAATTTCTTCTTCGTCCTTCCCTAACATGTCATCGAAGATAACAGGATATGTTGGACTAAAGTTGGACATGATACCATCGTCTTCGCAAGGAATGCCTTTTGCAAACAAAAAGGATTCTCCTTGACTTTCTTGGAGTAATGTGTAAGCCAATGTCCATTCTACAGCACCACACGATACGCTGTGATGAATGATGAAACAAAATGCGATTTGAGTTCGATTAAACGTTTAATAAATTCCGTTTTCCCTGAATCAATGTGTCCAAAAATAAAGATGTTAAAGGGGTGGCGAAGATGCAATATATCCCAACTTTGGCGATCTAAGTTAACGTCAGTCAGTCACTTTGAGAACGAATGTGGATACAGCCACAACAATGGTATTTAGAATTATGAGATCACTATCAACGACTCAAGGCATTTTATATAGGTCAATGTTGTTGTTTTCTTGCAATGGAAAGTGTAACAAAGTCAATAAAAGCATATTTACATTTAAAAGTGATTGTACAAGAATTAAAACACGAAAATACGCATAGCATAAATGACTCCGTATATCAATGCGGCACAAATTAAAATCGATGTAGCTACATATAAACAAATAAATGTAGAACATTCTTGATCTATCTGCGTCATATTGAATCTACGAATCGCTCGGGAGTTCCTCTTATCTCTGGAATTCATTGGGAATGCCATTTCCTCATTCTTTTCTATCTGTACACCACCACCACTACAACTTATTTCATGCACTTGTTGTAATTCTTCCCCTCTGTTGGGTTCTTCTTCAACCATTGTTTCTAAAACTGTTTCTAACTCTATTTTCACTTAACGGTTTTTCTTTCAATTACTCCAAGTCAAATTTATTTCTTTCATCAGTGATATGCAATGTCTTTCGCATCATCAGCCATATCTTGTATCCAAACATTGGAACCAAGACTTTTCCAGTCATGTACACTTTTATTGTTGTAAATTTGTTGGTGTAACCAACTAGTCATCCACGCTTCATGGTAAGTATGAAGCGTGGATGAATTACAACAAATATTTTCTTCACACGGAGGCACATAACCTGTATTCTTCACTGTTCTCTTTAACACAGTAAGTAATTCGTGCACAGATAAAGTTTTGGTGGATATATCTATGCTTCATGTAGTGTTCATCGATTGTTCACAATGAAAATGTATGTAAAAGAAATCCGAGAAAAAACTAACCATTTACATACATACCACACGTCATCCGAAATTTTAATGGAATCATATGTGGAACGTTATTGTAAAAGTTACTGGTAATATCTAAGGTCTGAACAGTGTATTGACTTTCTTTCACCCAATTTTCTGCAACACCGAGGACAAAAGTCCTGACTTGGTAAGCTTTAATATTAGTCCTTCATAGGGCTTCATCATGTCTTTCTTTGTGAGGAAATAATCATACTTTTGCCAAACGGTATGTTGTTGTAAATTATACTGAACTAGACCAGCCTCTAACTCACACACCACACAGCATGAAGTTATCTCTTCTTGAGGCAATAATTCTTTTAACTGTGCGAGTTTGTTTGTGGGTTTTTTTTTGTTTTTTTTTGTGTAATATCCAAGTCTTTGTCCACTGGAATTGTGTACAACACTTCAGCAATGTTAGTAGAAGTCGTGGCATCGAAATTCTTGTTCGTTGCGGGAAGCTGGTCAATGTCTGACCATTCGAACATTTTCAGAATAATCAACCCTCTTATATCATACCACTGGTGAAAACGTCTATGTCGTAAAGGATGTAACTGTTCTTTGCATTTCAGTTGAATCTGTTGCAAGCTCTCTGTAGATGCGTTCTCGTAGATAGGGAGGCAAACTACGGATTTCTGTATTCCAAAGTATCCGACAAGAGAATCATATCTTGGACCGACCAAAGGAAGATAGTGACATCGCGGAGACAATCTGACATGTTCAGGATAACTGTATCTTTATACTCCCATTCGTGTTCAGTCTCATCCCACAGCTGAAACACTGTACTTCGTCTCCTTTTGCCAGGTAGAATAAAACCTGCTCTGGCTAAAGAATTGGGATCAGATCCTTCCAGATATTTAGGTCATATCCGTTTGAATGAATAGAATCGACTTTCAAAGTTGCAATAGCGAGGCAAAGACATCAGAAACGTGGATCTTTATTTGATCTGTACATCTCGATGGACTATCGGTATATAGAGTAGTTTCCGAGTGTATGGATAAGATCCCTATGTAGGTACATGCACGGCTGCATCACATTTACCAGTAAAGCAGGAAGATCGTGCCGCATCGCGTTGGCTCGTAGAGTGGTAAGGCACACGAATGTCATAGCATTCGACAGTAGAGGAACGGCAAGGTCGTGTTTCATCGCTGACGTCACAGGGGACATTATCATTCTGGTTGCAAGGCACGGCATCACACACTTGAGTTCATTGAACTTGGAGTCCTCGGTCGGATCCTCGCACAGTTGTTGTGTCGATTTCGTCATTATCGGTGTAAGTGTGTTGTACCCAAATTGAACTTCATTCCACAGGGAGCCCCACACCCAGTTCCTGTATCGGCGTTTGTATTCGCAATCAAGTTTTTGTTTTAGAACTTTCCCCCTCTATTTAATGCAGCTCACCGTGTCTGTACGATAAGGTACTGTGATTTGGAGGAAGCACTCATTTCTGGTAGACGATTTCATAAACTTTTCTTGAGGTCGACGGACGATTTGTGGATTTTGCAAGAGTACACTTTTGTATGGATGCAATGTTATCTCGCAAAAATATTGATCTTGCCCGGACTGTAACGCTTCTTTTAACACGTCAAAGTTGACTATTTGACTGAAACGATTGTTCAGTGTTAGTCCTTTGAATTTGACATGCAATTGTCCATGCCGGTCTATGTTTTGGCATTCGTAATTTTTTGGGCCACCGGTAGCAAAATCTCACAATAGTGCTTTCTGGTGTTCGTCAGTCCATGCTCCTAAAGGTCGTCTTCAATATCAGGGTGGTTACTGCGAGGGTGATCTATGTACATGCAACTGTCGGTGTCTAAACAGAGCACTCGATCTCCTAAACGTTCCAAGGCATAATATAATTTTAAACGGACATCGGCTGTCAAGTACGATGCAACGTCGAGATTCCAAACGCCATCGCTTCTTCGTAATTCACCAAGATCAGGTCTTCGCGGATGATTTCCACGAGTTTTATAAGTTCTCATTTGTCATTCACAAATTTAAAGCAGAGACTTGGATCTGCCAATTATTCTGCAAAGGGTAAGATTGGATGTTTTCCACACAAACAATTCAATATGACTTTGGCAAACGATCATCTTTATTCGTTCTTTTTCACTTGTTCTAAAGTGATGCCTTCTTGAGTTCTGTTCCATTTTTGAAACTGCGTTAGTCTTCTGGAGTCTGACGCCAATACGGACAGCCGCTAGCTTCTTGCTTCCATTTTATTAATTCAATGACATAGTCGGATAGAATTCATGGATTCGAATCGCAGTTCTTTCAGTATTATTATGTGGTAGGAAAGTGCCAAATTTCATATACTTTTAACAGTCGGTATTCACGATCTAGCGTACGAAATAATTCAGCACTCACCCACGTTCCTGTCAAGGTGCGTTCTTCATCCTTGTGGCAACAAAGTTGATTTTGATTACATTTTTCAGGGCCGCTCCGGTGGCCTAGTGGTTAGAGCGTCCTCCTCGGATGCGGAAGATCGTAGGTTCGATCCCCGGCAGAGTCATACCAACAGTACTAACAGCTGCCTCGCTTGGCGCTCAGCATTAAGAGGTTAGTGTTAGGACTGGTTGGCCTGGTGTCAGGATAATGTGACTGGGTGGGACATCATGCTACATGTCTGCGGCATGATGCCCCAGTGCTGGACATCACTATAAACTGCCACACTGCAGACATCGTAGTGATATGATTGAAAAATTGCTAAACCTACGTTAAAAATCCAAATCACACACACACACACACACACACACACACTCACACACACACACATTTTTCAGCACACGTACGACATAAAGGTAACATCCGTTTTCCTTAGCAATGCTGTGATAACACATGGTGGTTTCTACTTCGTCGGGGGTAACATAATGCGTATGATCAAAAATGTTCGTATTGACGAATGTGTTCCACGTCTATGTGTTCTGTCACCATTTCAGGGTGACCAGTGGGAAATCGAGCATATATGTACACCCATGGATATTAGGAACACACATCGATGTAATTCATTTCCTATCCTTGAGATTCATCCACATCGCACAGCAAGCGTGTCGCATTGGTCCATCCACCAAACAAACCGTCGCCTGGATTAAAAGATTCGATATTCACTGCATTGTGCTCTTGGACAGTTGGTATAAACTCTGAATCGGTTTTGAATCGATGACGTAATCGTATTCCCACATTTGTATCACTTACTATGCTTGCTTTTCTAACGTCAGGCAACATTGGTATGTTTGCTCTTATAATTCTTCTATAGGAACTCTGAGAAAGAACTTTTCAGGTTTCGTTGGGAAAAACAAGTGGTACATCCGCAAAATAAACATCCTTGAAATTCGTACACCATCTAAATCCCAACTATCTACCGAAAGGTTTCCAATTTTGTCTTCTTCACCGTTCCTAGCATGTTGTATACCAATTTTTTATCTAAATATCCTGAAGTGCATGGTCTTATGATCATAACTAAAAGAGATTCGGGGAGGAACAGATTATAGCCACTGGAACGGAAGGGGATGGGCAGACCACTCCAATAGGGGACGACGGCTGGCATTATGCAACCCATCCCTACCGTCACAAACTAATAATGTTTCACACCCTGCCTCTTCATCACAAGAAAGCCAACAAGTCATATTCAAACCTAATAATATATTTTCCTTTTCCTTTCTCAAAATTAAAAATGAAGTAACGAAACTTAAAAGTTTTTGATGCAAATAATCCAGTCCTGACAAGACATAAATGGGTTCTTAGCACTAAATACAACAAATGGACCACGATATTTTTGCAGGCATGAAGTGGACGAATATATATCGATCCAAGGCAAGGATCACTACTTATCTCCAAAACAGGGAAGGAATTGAGCCATAAGGTGTAATACCTTACAAGGGGAGTGCAATTAAGTTTCTCGAAATAAAATTTAGGCATGGGCACGGAGCGAACTGAAACCCAGTAACGGGAATCTAATCAAGTACGCCACCATCAAAAAGAAAGAGGAGCTCAACCAAAAACACCCTAAATAAAATTTCTTTCAAAATTCTTTTTGACTGATTAAAAAAATTCCCACAACGGTAGATCGTGGGGAGGGGGCTTACAGATATAACAATATAAAATCATTTTCAATTGTCAGTCCAAAGAGGGTCACATCAAAGGCCTGCTAGTTTATCATAGCTAGGGGTCCCAGAGGTATTCGGAGATTCTGTTCAACCCGGACCAGGCAACAAAAAAAAAAACACAGGACCATCCAGATCTTTAGAAAAGAGAAATAATAATCATTTGCCAATTGTATTTGTGTATTTTTTGTATGCCTATGTTGACAACTAAAACTTAAAACCCCTTACCCCTTCTCTCTTCTGTATGATATGATGTTTGTAAGTAAGAATATATTAGTGTGTCTATAAACACTTCAGTCATTGTGTAATAGTGAAGTATGTTATTGTGTGTGTGTGTCTATTTCATCCCCCTTCATTTACATTCTACCCGGCTCTTTTGTAATAGTATGTTGGTATGTATGTAAGTATAATGTATGTATAAATACTCCTGCCCATTTCGTTAGATAGGAGGTGTCTGTGTGTTTGGATAGTAATCAAAAATTAGGTGTTGGATAGTATCTAATTTTTTTTAAAACATTTTCATTCCCGTTTGTCCCCCAAAACTTTGTCCTTATAACCTTTTTGACTTTTTTGTTCCTCTAAACTTATGTCCTTGTAAATTTCAGACGCTACACAATTTGATTCCATAACACCATCTCCATGCTCAACCTATTCTAACATATGATTTCCCGTATGACCCCTAAGTGTCTCCCGCATGTTAGCCTACTAATGTTAATTCCTGTTTCACCCAAATACGCTCATACAACTACTGAAGTCTCTACTAAGGTGCATATTATATCGTCAGGATGAAAAAGAGGAACCTGCCAAGCTGCGAGATTTTTCGACATTGTTGATGAACTATAGCGACAAATATTAAAAATATATGGATCTATTCTTAACAGTCGAAATAACAACTGTTTTAAAAATGCCTCATCTACTGTCAATTCCTTTTTTAAAGTGTTACGGTAATTGTAACTACTCCAAGCTGAGGGATAAATTGCGGAAAGATAACACTAACATACTAGGTACCTCATGTTGCTTTAGCTATTTCTGCAATTTTATAATACAAACATATTAGCTACCTCATTTTACTTTAGCTACTTCCGTAATATCATAACTCAAACATATTAGGTACCTCATCTTACTTTAGCTATTTCTGTTATTTAATTACTGAGTACCTCTTCTTTTTCCTTGCTCAGCGGATACAAGAAAAAATTCTTTAAAACTATGTGTTCTTGTGGTAGTTCTGGCAATGACTGAGTCCCTGCTTTCATAATCCTATATACGTCTATAGTAAATGATAATTTTAAATTTGAGGCCTTATCCCGGACAACCCCAACGGCTTTCTCGGTAATTTTTGTTGGCCAGTGAAATTCCTTGTTCGTGACCCACTGGGGCAATTCTGTTATACAAGCCTTGAACAAAATCGCCAAGCCCATCTCCATAATAAACTCGATACACAGGTAAGCGTGAATTTACTGCCCTGACCGGGGGTAGCTGAGTAAGCATTTTTTATCGTCGTTGTTTATTTTATCGCGTGTGACTAATTGTCTCGGACCATTACTCTGCTCTGTCCCTGATGTACAAACGACAAATGTTTCTCTACGTAAATCACGCAAATGTCCATCTTGACCAGTCAGTGTACATCTCACGCGGGAACGAACATAACCTTGTTTCGCAACACCGCCCTCCCCGGATGAAAATTCTCCATCAACGGCCTCGAGATTTACTGAGATAGTCGATGTGATGCACAAGATGCCATGTGCTATATGACGTTCATCGCGATCTGGAAAATTATCTACGGTTAGCTCCCAAGTAGCACCTGCTGCCCACCCGAGCACAGTCTTGATCGAAGACACTCCTACGTCGATGCGGTACACCGAAGATTTTATTTCGATGGCCGAATTGATCGTCGGCTCGTGAACGGTAATTACGATGTTAGAATCTCGTTCTGTTGTCGCGCTTATTCGCTGTTCGAATTCAGTATTGATTGCCTCGATTTCGTAACCGCCTGTTGGAAATTGCTACGGCATGGCATTCAGGAGCAGAGATTTCATCGCCGCCAGTTTGCGTTTTCCATGTAAAAAAAACAAGTGTGTTACTGGCTGGTAGCCCACGAAACAGTGCCGATCAAATGTTGGGCCAACTGTAATACACAAGCAGCTGAGCGAATGCTATATCAGGTGTGCTACCAGCAGTAGACATAAATCATGAAAGAAAATACATCAAACTCCGCCCTCATTTACGACACCGACACCACCGTGGTGGTACTCGCAGTGGTATTTGGAATTATTCTATCAAGTCGTGATATTATTCTGTTATGATTCACCGTGGACTCTATTTTTTATATCGGTAATACATCTGTGTAATTGTGGCGATTAATCCCCGTGGTAGTGATTTTAACCACCGTCGCTGAATGTGTCGTCGATCACGTTGCTGATCAGAGCGACGTATATATGTGGGTCCATGACCCCGTTAGTGTACAACCGTTGACAGAATGCCATTGCTTCGTTGATTACATCGTGGGAATTGTTGTCCGCACGTAAACTCCCCACGAGGGTTTCTAATTTATCAACTTGTTTTATAAAGTTATTGGAACATCACCGTGTCGCTACCGTGTCATTATAGCCTCTCCCTACTGTTTCCATATAAGCAGACTCGCTCGGTTTTTAGCCCCAGTTTTAGATTTATTAGTCAATGTTTTAGCTGAAGGATTATTTGATTTTTTAGCTAGAACTTCAGTTGATTTTTTTTTTATCGCGCTTATATTCAGATGAGTCAAACCCTGCCGATAGTCTGTCAATAAACCCATCTGAACCAGTCTCCATTTGATATGTGATTTTTTTCGCTTCAGTAAATGTTTATTTCTGTGCTCATACTTACTCGCAAAAATTTGGCGGCGTTATAAAACTTTTTCTGACGGGCATCCTCATGAAAAAATTGTACCACTGTTAGTAATTCTGATTCATACTCTGGAGGTTCCTTATACGCAAACCTGTCTGCGATATCACCGACTTCTTCAAGTGCCTTCTTCGCAGCGATTTCTGCGCCTTCTGCCGACGCAATGGACCCTCTGATTGTTCCGGCACGTTTGCTTTGAAGGGCTGCTTCAATGCCACCGTATGACTCTGTGGCGGCGGTACAGCCGCTGAGGCTGCTTCTGTTTCCGCGTTGATTTCTTTGGAGGGCATAATCAGCGGGGGAAACGTTTGTTCGAATCCCGCGGTGAGATCATTCCTCGTTGACCGACGTGATTGAAATTGTTCTCGTACAGCATCACGCACCGATAAACATCGTTGTAGCGTTGCCAGACGTTCCTGCGCTAGGCGTTGTGTTCTATTCATTATATTGCAAGTACATCTTTAAGGCGCCGTGAATAATATGCATATAGGTTTTCAATGCTAATCTGGTATCGCAATGGCGTTGACATCGAAAAGGTAATAAATTCGTGTGGGATTGCTTGTACTTGTGAAAAAATGTTTGAAACTGTTTTTGAAATTCATGTCTCCGGAACACCAAGTGGTATGAGTATTTCTAAGCATGTGTGAGTCTACCCCGTTGAACACAAATAACATATTGGCGTGTTCCCGGATAAATTTGTGAATCTATATCTATCGTTCTATCAGACATACAACGTCTGTGTTTTTGTGTCTACCCGTGGATCATATCGCTGCTTCATTAGATTGTTTCTCAGGCAGTACATCGTGGTACACGACCAAATTATTAATACCGCCATCTGAGTCGTCGATGGCAGGCGCGTCTTCGATGTCGTTGATGAATTCAACAAGATCGTCATCTTCGATATTCTTGGCAGCCTCGTTGTAGTCTCGCAGGACGTTATAACACACTTGGTCATATAAGAGTGGCGCAACCAGGTATAACTTGTCCCATCGTACCATTCTCACAAAGAGTTTTTAACAATAACTGAGTCTGACCACAACCAGACGGCCCTATGATTATTGCAACCACACTGTTGGTAGGGTGTTTTACCAACTTTTTTTTGTCGCTGAAAATAAACTATGTGAAAACTTTGGGGGACAATGAACTGTCCCTTGATAATAAACGTTCTTTGTCGTTGATCAATGAATTGACCGTGGCCGTCAGTGAATTGATTGCTGCCATAGTGACATAAAATGTCCATACGTTTATATTGTCTGCGATGTAAGGGTTACACGGAGACAGTAGATACACACGTTGCTAAATAAACGCGATTTGGCGCGAAAAAAAAAAATTATGTCCGGCGAGCAAGTCCACTACAGCGTAGATATTGCATCGTCGTTGGGGGAGGCGACTCTATCGCTGCCATGGGCGAAATACTCAGAAAAAAAAAAATTTAAAAAAAAAATAAAAGCCATTTACTGGGGTATAATTATTGCGGCGCTGTGACTCGACTGGATATCCGACTAGATCCTCGCGACATTACACTCGATGGTTAAAGTCCATTCGACAAGATAGGCCACGCATGTTACAAACACGATAGCGCATACAGTAATCGTGAATTAACTCAGCAACACATATCTTATCGTGAGTTAACTGACACGTTAACTGACATTAGTTCACCAAAAGCGCGAAAACGTCTTGCACGATGGCTAATAACGACCGCAATGAGGATAATGGTAGCGGTGGGAGGCAATTAATTAGTGTGGTAATAAATTTTGAAGGATTAACATGAAATGATAACATTTTGAATACTATTATTTGGAGTGCTTGGACTCCAATAATGGAATCGATTCATTACAGTCCCAGTGGTTATGGGAAAGGCACTGCAGTGATCAGCAAATTAGCGAGTGACGCTCGTGCTGATTAAAAGTTGCCGTTGATTGGTTGGCACGACAAGCATTATGGCAGATTTATTGATAAGCACCAACAAAATTTACATGGGCGGTTTGGCGTCAGAACGCCCAACGAAGTTAACCAGGCTCATATTTTGTTTCTGCCACACGAGAGCAAATACAAATACGCAAAAAGTGAACCGTTGACATCAAAACGTCCATTAAGATCGCCGGCGCGTTCGGGCTGATATACGTGCGTAGACCATTATGGTGGCCAAGTATGCTGCAGGTTGATCCAGGGCTAGAATTTATCGGAAAAGTGACTGCGTTGATGAAACGTAACGGGGCTAAAGGCATATTAAGGCATCAGGCTTAGTAAGTTGGGGTGTGGAAGGTCCCGAGGCATGACCTAGGAGTCCACTGTTTGATGCATTTACACCTGCTTAACTGACGACACGTTTCAATTATCCGATTCAGATATGGCAGACAAAAGAACTGAAGCATTAGATTACAATTAAAACTTGTTGTCATAATCTATGCTCATGGAACTATAAATAATACAACTGTCATATCCATAGCTTTAACGGTGTGGGAGAGGTCAAATAAATTATAGATTCGTACGGACGGACGGTCACAATATATCTGCTCTGAGAGAAGCATTTTGCAACTTAATGGAAGGTCTTTGTTCATTTTGAAGTTGCTTTATCTATTACATCAGCAGTCAGTCAACTTTTAATATACACGCTAATTAATGATGCATTTACTGGGTTTTCATCACTCTGATAAAAACATACATTTCCACATTATACTTATAAACACAGAGATCATATTTTTAAAGTGTACATAATTACAATAGACGAACCTAGAGATCAACATAAATGCAAGTTTGTATAAGATTAATCACCCGATATATTATCTGCATCGTAACTTTGATAATCTGCAATGGCAGGCGGGCCCTTGAAAGGGGCAGCTGGTTTCATGACCTAGTCTGTAAAGGCAGATGGGGCCTTGAAAAGAGGCAGCTAGCTTTATGACCTAGTCTGCAATGGCAGATGGAGCCTTGAAAAGGGGCAGCTAACTTCATGGCCTAGTCTGCAATGGCAGATGGAGCCTTGAAAAGGGGCAGCTAACTTCATGACCTAGTCTGCAATGGCAGATGGGGTCTGAGTAGGGGCAGCTAGCTTTATGACCCAGTCTGTAATGACAGGTGGGGCCTTGAAAAGGGGCAGCTAGTTTCATGGCCTAGTCTACAAGGGCAGATGGGGCGTTGAAAAGGAGCAACTAGCTTTATGACCTAGTCTTCAGTGACAGATGGGGCCTGAGAAGGGGCAGCTAGTTTCATGGCCTAGTCTGCAATGGCAGATGGGGCATTGAAAAGGGCAGCTAGTTTCATCAACTAGTCTGCAACTGCACATGGGGATTTGAAAATGAGCGGCTAGCAACAAGACCTAGTCGTTGCGTATAATCAGCATGAGAGCACAATCATATTACGCGACGTCGTAGCATAAGACGAGGCAATTGCATTAGGATTATAAATGATACATTCAAGGCGGATATTGTGAAGAAAAAGTCACCTACAATCATTTCGAAGTGCTATGTAAAACTCTGTATATATTACTTAAAAATAATTTATCCTGTCCAATTTTGTGCACAAATTTTTATAAATGGAAGCATTTACTCTGTCCGTTGACATTAAAAAATGTTCAAAACAATATCTCGTGCAAAGTTGTCGCCCGCATCATGAAATTTCCAACAACGCTACCGCCATCTTACTCAAAAATGGGGAAAAAGACTTCAACATCAACAACAAGAACCAAAACAGATTGCCTCATTTGATGCTCCAGGCAGCAAATATCGCGAAAGACGGGCGAAAGACGGACTAATCGTGCAGTGTCACACTGTGCTAATTTTCTGTGCTGGTGACTAGATATATGGCTTGGCCTATAATCACTTAATTTTTTCAGTATATACTTGTTTATAAGTCGAGTCAAACTGCAAACAAAACAGATCCTGATCTGCCATCACATAAAGCATTTTGAAGCACTGCAGCATTTTTTAAAATAAAACTCAATCATGTCTACAAAAGAATAAAATTTTATTAAACAGAAGCATGATAAATTATGCAGCAATAATGGTGATCATAGTTTGAACTCAGTGACATACTATTTCAAATCTTTGGACTTCCCCCCTGCTCTGCATTCAAACCCAATACAAAGAATACAAATAAATTGGCAATATATTATATACATACGTGATTACCAACTATTAATACAGAAATAAAATGAAATACAAATAAAATATAAAATTACATAAAACATGCAAATATGACACTTTCATGCAGTCTCAAGAATACTTAAATTATTAGATTCTGCTCCACAGAATTGATTCGTGTCAATGGTATCTCGTATTTGCCCGTTTAAATATACTCTCTACCGTGAACAACGTAGACACAGGTCTGCTATTTAAAAATCGTAGAGAAATCAGAACCTACACCGTTCATTTAAGTGAAAGTACATTTAACAGCTTTGGCCCAGGTCTGCCTAGAAAATGACATATTTACGTTTACGTTAATTGGTGTATGTTATACATGTACAGATACGGCACATACGTCATTCAATGAAAGAGTTCAGAGAAGTGAAGCAAGTATGATAAACCACAATAATCAATCAGGTAGATTCAAGTAAGTGTTCGGTACTTCACCAAAGTTTTGTTCACGTGGCAAAAATTACAAGGAATACAACATTACGTGTAGGTTAAATTGCCGTTTGCTTATTGGTTTTTTTTTTTTGGTTGTTGTTGTTGCTTGTTTGTTTTTTCTTTCTCCCAGCCGTGCAAGTGACCATGAACAACCATGATATGTTTTGGTTTGGTCTGGTTTGATGCTCTACTTTACAAAAACAGATGAGGTTATTTAGTCCAGATGCATTTGTTTGGTTGGCTGGTTTTTAACGGCAGTTTGATCACATTATAAGCTATATCACGTCCAGGAAATGAAAGACAAGTACCTTTCTCAAAATCACTACGAGGCAGACGACTCAGACTGTGTTTAGGCAGGTATCGAACATGCTACCCTAGGATTAAATGTCTGACGCTCTGCTAACTGATCGACGCACGGTACCTTGCCCAGGGATACACTTTGGTAGCCGATTCGAACCTGATCACAACAGTCACGAATCTGTTACGCTAACCACTGAGAGAATGTAATAATCGACCGTGCAGCATTGTAAACGACGCAGAAAACGAAGAATGAAGAGGACTGAACGCGTACTAAATGAGCATTAAAAAACGCAGCAAACAATGCAAATCATTAAAAAAAATTAACTTGAAGTTCACGTAGTAAAGACTTTAAAAATCTCTTCTTTAAAATGTAAACATATACAGGTAAATGCATATTGAAACGTCACATGCATGTAGATGTCCACATGTAAACATGCTGCACCATCGCCATTAAATAAGCGCTGCTATTATCTGGCGATTTGAAATACAACTTTGTATATTATCCCTTCGTCGACCAGCTCCGAGGAAGTGCAATAATGTGAATTGTCTAACAAAATAGTTCCAAACACTTGACTACTTTACCTTAATTGTTGTTCAACATTACGGAATTTCAAACCACTTGCAAGAACTATTTACCTCCGAAACTGAAGAGTTTGAAAACAAGTGCCCCAATGAGCATGGGTAATTATACAGTTTTATTAAGAATTCGCCTTGGTTCAAAAAATATATCAGCTTTACTTCAGTAAGTCATAACAACAAAACCAGGGGTCAAGCATGTAAAACCTTTTTTGGTAAGACTACCTATTATACATATGTGATCGTCGAGCCGGTCAACGTAGGAATAACAGACAAAATTATATAGTAGATCACCACATAGCAAAGGAGCTTTACTTAGCGATGATGGTGCAGAGTGGTGTAGTGGTGACAGCCATTATGAATTTCATTCACAACAATAAAACCACGGGATCAATTGACAAAATACTACGTGTTTGCGTATGTGAAAACTAAAGCATTGGTTCATTAAAAATATCATTAAGAAACTACTTTCAGCGTATAATGCATATATTAGTTTGAATACATTAAATCGACATATTATTTAGCCCGTACATCGTAGGCTGCGTATTTCATTGAGCAAGAATTTTGTGCTGTTTATTTAGGTTTGACGGAAGAAGCAGAAGCTGTGCCGATCGCGATTTAAATCTCATTCTTCATTATGTTGTTTACTTGTACTTTCTGTCCAATAAGGCTTTAATATTATGCGCACATGCATATGCAAGATTTAACTAAATACATCAACACTGAGATCTCTTTTCCATCACAGTGTTTTTTAGTTCTTAGAACTCTCCATCGCTGTGAGATTTTTTTGTTTTAATTAATTTCATAAGTGGCTTTAATGGACTAACGCAGGGGGGCTTGCTATTTTTCCTGCACCATAGGCATGCCCTCTTCATTGAAGCCCGTTTCCGAGATTACTTTGTTGGTCGATTTGTATCTCGCTTCTAGTGAAGGACTTAACATTTCACCTTTCGTATCGTTAAGTAATATATTTTCGAGTTCCTTCTGCTTTGCAGGTAATGGCTTCTGCCTGTATACGACTAAAGCTACGAATGGTTTTCCGAGTCCGTACCCAAGTGTGGCGCCCAAACATACACATATCATAATCCAAACGTTCATGGTCATGACTGACAACATTAGGAGATATCCAGCTATTACCCTAATCATCATTAAGACGCTCATGAAAAGCTTCTCAAGACAACCATACAGATCAGTACCGAATCTACCAGACCTGCAAGAAACAAGAATGAATATATATATATATATATATATATATATATATATATATATATATATATATATATATATATATATATAAAATGAGAGAATAGTTTTGTTTTCTGGTTCTTCATATCGAAAGACTTCCCCTTCCGAAAATGCCACGTGTCCGACTGTTTCTTTTTCACCCTCATTTTGTTGAGGTGCAAGTAATTTATTGATTTACTCCTTAAACTCACTTAATTAAAAAAACTCACTTAAGTTAATTAAATTAAATATACATCTACTGCCTCTAATTACATTCTGGGCACTACACTAAAACAAACACTAACACATCTCTAGATTTTCTCTCCATTTTTGTTCCTCTAAAACATGTGTCTATTCAATTCCATCTACATTATTGACTCTGCCGCTGTTACATTTAATAATCAATGACTCTTAAAAACTAGGGCTGATGTTTGTTGAAGCTTGATTTGAGACAGAATAACTGTAGAAAAAGGAAAAAAAAAAACAACAGAGGAGACGATATTAATTATAAAATATGAAAGTAAAAGTTCATGGTCGAATGGCTGCACACGACTTTAATTAAAAAATCAGTATCAATTTTGAATCAGGGTAGCACACTCCTGTCAGGGTAAGAAATGCTCAAAACCTTTGAACGTTTTATAAAATCGTCAACAAACGATGCATAGATACATCACATATGCACTTTCACCCTACACATTAAAGTTAATAAACCTACAATTTCAGAAACAACATCGTTTCGTTTCAATGTCCTACATCATTATCTTCATGTTCCGTTCTGCCAGTAATCGCGATAACATTGAACAAATTACCTCTATCAACAAGAATGAGCAGTCGTCGGGGTACCAATCCGATATAGTAGATGTTGACGGATCACTAATACCCAAACAAATCTGTCGAATCAGTAACAATCTCCGCCGGTCGCTATTATATCTTAACACGTGGTCTTGTGTCGGCTATAAATTTGGAATTGTATTCAATTTCATGGTTAAATGATCTGTTTGTTGTGCGATTTGGGTACCCGCCAAAACTGCACTTGATAACGTATGATTGCTTGCAACATGACATGACCATGCATCAAGTACATAAGGGTGCTAATTGTCAACAATTCCGGTACCCTGAACCAATACAATAAGTTCAATCCTGATGATTAAAAAAAAAAAAAATCATTTATGGTGTCAGGCTAGCTCCAGAACTTGGCAAATCGGAAAAGGTCGTGTTGGCCAGCTCATTGAATAATGATGAATTTTATAGGACAGGTTTTATTTTTAGAACACTGTTGATAAACATTCACATTCCTGTGTAAGGTTATAACTGGAACGATGTGGAAGTTCTTGCAAGGTGCGCAGCCGCCACCGAAGTGTCCAATTAGAAGACAAACACACAAAAAAGAGCACGATCGTAAATATAATCAAGTAAAAAAAGTGAGAGTACCAGAAATTCTGCAAAAAACTAATATGATTTGTTCATATATGGCCAAGAAATGAATGTGCTGCTGAGCACTGATTATTAAAAAAAAGTGCCCGGTTACTTTTATCGGGATTAGTGAAATTTAGGTAGGATCAGTTATTATTTAATTATGGTGATCCCGTGGATCATTGAGAACAGTCCTAATTCTTTCTTTCAATATCAAAATTAGATTATTCAAATCTTATTGCTGCGCAATGTATTGAGCTCCTCTGTTGACAAACTTTAGAAAACAAGTTATTGGTTATAGTAATAATACTCTTGAGTTTCTATTAAGACTTCCAGGATGGAACAGTGCTACTAACATGTTTGTAAACTATAATGTATTCAGTGTTAAAGTCATTAGAACGTGCGTGTTTTCTCAGATTGTAGATAGATGGAACAAATTACGCATTAATTGTCTTACATAATTTCATTCTTAACAATGCCGGACACATTTTGTAGTTGTAGATGTTTCTGTATATTTGTACTTATGATCTTTAATGTTTAACATACATTTATTTTATATTTTAATTTAGATGTATGGACTATGCAGTCTGAAATGAAGAATTGTTATCGTCTCTTCTCTTAATTTCAAGTCTTGATACTGTCAAATCTTAAAATGGTGATCCTGTTGATCGGCGAGAACAATCCTAATTTCAAGTCCTGATTCTGTCAAATCTTTCAAGACTATTTACGCGAAGCGTAAGATTAATTATGGAGAGCTGATGTCGTTTATTCCTTTAGTCTCAAAAACCTAAGCTATAGTTAGAGTTCAGCCAGTATAAAGGTCAACCAGTAACCCGTAAACAAGTGTCACGTTGGTACTAAAAACCATTCATTTGCTCAATATGGCGCAAGAATACTTGAATTAACTGCGTCGTATTTTCATCCTAAACCATGCCATCTTAGGTCCGTCTTCCATATCATCCTGCTTTACGCGCATTGATAAACTAGTGGATTTGACATTTCAGACTTTTGGATGGTTCAAGAGTGAAGCTATATAACAAGGCATGCCAACATCCACTCCAACAACTGAACTGCAAGGAATCTGGTTCTTCTCAACAGCACACCACATTTGTTATTATTGTACCTGATTGGTTATTACACTAATTACATGGATTTGTTATCTGTATTACCGTTTCTCATCTTTTGCCTTGTATTCAGGTCTCAAAGTTTTACAGACCAATCAGTCTGGTCGAAACAACAAATCCCTGCAGGACTAACACTTTGGGTTTATGGGTACATAGTCAAGGATTTAGTACAGAACAGACTCTATGTTTCAACCTGAAAGACATTCTTTTAAAGAACTAACATTGCGAGCTTAAGGGTGTATAACCCAGGAACGACTGAAATACAAAATCGACATTTCCAACCTGGCATGACGATCTTTTCAAGTACTAATAATTTGAACTAGTGGGTGTTGTCGGAGAAGTAGAACAATTCTCTTACTGTACAAAAAGCATACATAGATCAGGGCGCTTGTGGAGTATTCTCTTATTGTACAAAAAGCATACAAAGACCAGGGCGCTTGTGGGGTACTCTCTTGCTGTACGAAAGTACACAAAGATCAGGACGCTTGTGAGGTACTCTCTTACTGTACAAAATCATACAAAGATCAGGGCGCTTGTGGGGTACTCTCTCACTGAAATGAAGGCCGACTTTGATAAAGTTAACAGAAGCAGTTCTCTGTCACATCGTTAACATTCGAGGTGGTTTCATCGTTGCGAGGATCATCAAGAATCCCTGGAAGATGATCCACGTTCTGGAAGACCGTTGTCTGTCACTGGTAAGCTAGAAGTTACTGCTGTGAAGGGAACAACTGAAGGTGCTCGGTACACAATGCAAGATATTTCTATTATCATGTACATTAATTCGTCAGCAGTTTCTAATATGTTGAAGAACCATTTGAAGTTCAAAAAGGTTTGTGCAAGATGGAACACGCATTTGTTGAAAGCTGATCAAAACAGACTCGAGCTGAAATCGCCAAACAGCTACTTGCCAATATGAAAAGAGTGACCAGAGACGTTTATATAAGACTGCAACAGGTCGTTTCCTCTAGAGAAAATAAGAAGGTTCCTATCGGGGAAAAAGGCAGAGACAAAAAAGACTGTCAAGATAGTTTTATACACATTAATTATCGGTGTAAATGACCCAGTCATCCAGGTGCCGGTGCCTCATGTCTGCTAGCGTCACTACATTTTGTGTGTCCAAAGTCTTCGGGACGTCAAGGTCGCCACGAACATGTTAAGATTGGTCTTCTCCAGTTAATGATAATTTAATATGAAAAGAACGACTTTTTGGAACATGTATTTTTCACCAATCTGAATCGGTCATTCATTTCGAGGATGTGAAGCAACGGCACAAGTGTGCGTTGTTGTTGTGGGTTTAACTCCATTTTCAGCACACAACAGGCTATACATGGTGACCTGTACAACTGGTGGAGGAAGAACCCAGAAAACCCTGGTAAGAACCACCAACCCGTGGGACTGGCAAGCTTTCTCACATCCTCACATTGACGAAGCCGAGATTCGAACATACGCTGACCGAGGTGAGACGGCAGTGATCGGTAAATGCGAGCGCTTTAGACCAGTCGGATATCAGCGGCCCCACTGGTGTGTGTACCAATGCCACTGATTAACATGTCATAATATAACTTCCATCATTTATGTGTCAATTTAAAATGTACACAAGCAGTTAGCATTTTATATATGGTTAAAATTTAAAAGGACCATATTGCTGGATAACTTAATAGCCTTTTACCTGCAGTGAAGTGCGTATTATACATGTATAGTGTGACAGTTAATGTTCATTTACCAAGGCATAGTCGTTTAATTTGTGGAAAATTTGTGTACTTGAGCCAAAATGCATCCTAAAATTGGAAACTGTCTTCAGAGCTCTAGAAAAAGTGGCATCAAAAGAATTTAAAGACCAAAAACTAAAAGAAATGGTAATTCAAGCTTGAATGAACGATTCTCTTGAAGAAATGAAAGAAGAATTAAAATAGAACATTTCAAAAGAGATTGAGGATCTGCGGAATGATTTGGACAATTTACGTTGATAATTTTTGAAAGGTCTACTAGTGTGCTGACACAACTTTCGTCTATATGATAAATTTAATCTTCTAGATGTGATTTTTAAAGGTATTATGTCAAATACCTCATCAGTGATGAAAATAATGACCACAATGATCGATATTTTATCGCACAAGGAAAAACGCTCCAAGCCGATTTCGCGCTCGGCAATTTCCGTACGATAAAGCGGAAGTGACGTGCTGTAGAGAACTGTTCATTCCTACTTTCGTTGTTAGTTGCATTCAGTAGATGGTACCGTGCGTTATCCAACCAGTGACATGCGAGATAGTCTGCAGTGACCATTTGACAGACGACGATTTTCGATACCGTCCATAAAATGAAGAGTCACTTGGTATTACGACCATCGACGACTCCTGCCAAATGCACTACCAAGCGTGTTTTCTCGCCATATAACTGAGTCCGTGAACACCAGAGCAACAAAAACCAAGGGTTTTGGGAGGGCTAACAACATATAGACCGAGAGAAGCTTGTACAAGTTTTCTGCTAAAGCAAAAATGTTGTGAATACTTGATGTATTGATTGTGTTTAAATTGTAAAGGCTAATTACCCCTTCGTGTAGAGGCACTGGGAGTAAATCAACTTGTTTGCCAGAATATACACAACTGTGTCAATGAATGCCAGTCAGGTCAGAGTCAAACCCACGACCCATTGCTTGCGAGTGTGAATACTAATGTCCGTTTAATGTGGAGAGTATAGTATTATTATTCACAATATGTACAGAACCATAGTTAAAAGGAATTTTTTAAAATACTTTATTGCTGTCGGTGTAAAGATTTTACATTCTAATGCTGCTCTAATTATATATATATATATATATATATATATATATATATATATATATATATATATATATATATATATATATATATATCTTTTTGTAGGTACTGAATGAGAATTTTGAGAACCAGCACCCGGAAGATAATGTACTAGAGAGACCCAAAGACATTAGATGGTGTGACATATCATGTGGTGCATTTTGATGTCACAGTGAGCTTTCCATTAATTTCCTGTTTACATGGTTTGTATAGTTTCATAGTTGATATGGATTCCTATGGCCTCACAAATTGTTTCACCATATAAGTCAATAATTAAGTTATAAATTTTTTTTTTTGCGGAAAAACTACAATGTATTGGTAATATGTCAAACATTATGATCAACCCTTAGCTGTAAAAAGTAAGCAAAAAGATTTGGTGCATTTGTCAACTATTGTTCAGACATGCAAAAGACTTCATGTGTGACTTCCATATCTACTACAAAGGCATGAAACACATTTTTCATACTCTTATTACAGGGACTAGATACACCATCATGCAGTACTGCTATTCAATATCAGACTAATAGGATACTTAAGAAAAAACAAACAAGCAAACGAAACATACAACATTGTATTAACTAAGCTCAGTATGATTATATAAGCGTTTGACTCGGTAGACCAAGCACTTGTGAACTTGCTATTATTTAGCAATGATACACTTTAACTGATACCCATATTCATGAGAAATCTTGATATGTGTGAAAAGCACGATGATCAGAATACACGTCAATAATTTCACCTACTACAAAGGCTGAGAAGTAAATGTCCAGCAAAGTAAAGAGAAGGAACAAAGGCATTGCAAACTTTCATGTACTTGTCAGCATTCATACATGACACTCATGCAAGAAAATGAACTTACTTTTTCAATGTTACTTACGCATAAGTCCATTTTTAAAATGTTGGTAAACACATTTAAGCTATGTACAGATGATGTCACATTTCAAGAAATAGAAGTATTGTTAAGTTTGCTCAACACATTTTTTTCCTTTTCTTGAGAACAGTGAAGTGAAGAGTAGTTACGACACAGAGAAAGAGGGACTTTCTTGAGCCATAAAAAACTGCAGAACCACAGTGTGGAGGTGGACACTATTATTACAGACAGGCATGTTCAGATACAGAAATGGATCAGAGAGAATATGAGAGCCACACACTATTACGATGTGTGACATGTAACCAAGGGTATGTAGATGTTGCAATTTTTACTACACTGAATGATACCATTTGATAAAACTCGTATACAAGCACATATAGTAATATAACAGTTCTATGTTTAAAGTTATATTAAAGTTGGACAGTGAACATATCACTAGGAATACAGTCATCCCCATCCTCCCCGGCCCTGTACATGCACACACAGAAGGGAGAAACTAACTAAAGCAAAGCAACTCGAACTTGAAAGATTTCAATCAAAACAAAGCTAACACAGTCTTTTTTGTAGCACATATTCAAAATCATATCGCAACAAAAATTATTATTATTATTATTATTATTATTATTCATTCATTCATTCATTCATTAAACTGTGATTTATATGTATGTTAAATTGAATACTAATTAAGTCTTGTTTCCAATTCCATTAATTCTCTTTGGTAAATTGTCAGTATGAATATAGGCAGTGGATGATATTTTTCAGTTTCTTGAATTAATGTGGTAACAGTTTTTTTTTCAGACTATGTTGAAGAATTGATGGCAGTGCTGGAGGAAGTGGTCAGGAAGCCGTAGTCAGTTGATAGACAGTTATTGCCACCTCTATGCAGCAATGTATCTATTATGACTGAAAATAGAATACACAGCAAATTTTTAAACTTGAATAAAGTGATGTTATTTCATGTATCCCGGTTTTCTGTTACTTATTTCATGTTTTCAGAGTCAATGCCTTTAGCATAAAATTAGATTTTACTACAACCAGTGTTAGGAAGCTAATGAATCAAATGTGAACATTAACAGACAGCAATATGTTAAAGTATGATAAATATGTATATGTGATGCATGGTTAGACTTTTGTTCTTCCATCTGTATCACAATAACATGACAATAATCAGCAATGTATTATTATTATTATTATTATTATTTATCTCAAGCTTTGTTTCCCCATAAATCTGTATACTTCCTTTGCCACTAGTATTATACACCTAGACGCACAGAAAAAATATATGCTTGCTGAACATTTGGCTCCACCAGGTCTATGATTACTTTTTATTTTTAATAAAATTCTTCAATTTTACCATCTGTGGAGGGTAGTAAACAATCACACCCAAAGTACATTCGGGGTCTGCATTTCATCACGGTCTAAAAGAACAAACTTGTCATAAAGTTAATAAAGTATTTATATCTACATCTCTCACAGTCTGAGTCTTAAGCGTTTTACTTTTAACACCACTAGTTACTGATGAACCACGCCCAAATGACAATCTGCTCTGAAGACATCCAAGTTTCGTCCAAATTCGTGCCCTTCTCTTTTCATTATGAAATTGAGATAACATTAACGAAAGAATAATAATAATAATTGCCATAATGATAATAGTAATTACCAGAATGAATAGCCCAAGCGCTACTCAGCCTCATTATGCCCTATGTCCTCTTTAGGGTCCTCGTCCACGTTCTCGTCTCGTTCGGGCTTAAATTGGTACTGTCTAACCTCAGCGAGCAGAATTTTCTTAAAATTCATTACGTTCGCCATCTTCTAGGAGTTCACCTTCCTCACACGACGAAAATGAGCATGACAAATTTGCCGTAAATTCGCTTGAATCCTCACTAAATTCAGCCATCATCACCACATTCGCTAAACTTGAGGGACTTCCCGACAGTACGTCACTTCCAGAAATCCTATTATCACCGGAAGTATGCAAATATTTCCGAAGCGTTTTCCGTAAAACATCGATAAATGCACATATTATCTTCATTTTCTTCTCTGTGAGTTAAAATATGCATTTTTAATGCACATTTCTGAGTTATTTGGCGAAAAATGAACATTCTGATATATAGTGTGTATTACACTCTAGTAGACCTTTAAGCTAGGAGGGAGAACAAGTTCTTCACAGAAAGACTCGATGAGCACGAGATAGAAAATAAAATAACCAGGCAGGAAAATAATGGAAAGTGTGTTGCGAATGCTTCACTGAAGAAGAGATTAGATGACTTGGATCAATAAACCCGGAATAAAATTATTAACTGTAAGCAGTGGCTACGCGAGGGTAAGAGGCGCCAGCGGGCTTTGTGTTTAGTGGCACAAGTACCGAGGCGCTCTCGGGAATGTTCTTTAGCGGCTCCCCTGCTTCATTACAGAGAACAGTTTATGTCACTTGCCAACCTCCCTCCGCTTGTTAAATACAAGTTTTGTCAAGAATTGTCCCAATTACACTAACTGACGTGAACTACCATGAAATTTCAGCTAAAAAAGAGCTCCAGACGACGCTAAATTATTTATATAAATCGGCTAAACAACAATATTGGGCAAAAATATATTAGTATAGCTCACCGACTGGGTCGATTTGATGAAAACGCAAATAGATCGATAATTTGCCGATTCATGAGGGTTATGAACAAACTGACGGTAATACAGAAAAGGAAAGCGTTTAAGGGATCCGGAATCCTTTTAAGAGAGAAAGTCGGAAAAACAAACTATGTAGAAAGTTCATGAGGATATGATTGCAAGGTGTTCGTAAAATTGCAGAAAGATATAAGATTGCGAGTAACCATTGCAACAGATTTAGCAACTATGGGGCAATGTAGTCAGTGAAATTATTTCGTGATGATGCAAAATTACATGTAAAATTTTAGTTAATATGTAAAGATCATACTTTCATAAGAAACATACAGTGAAGTGTATGTGCTTTGCACATTGCGCGTCACGAAAGAGCAAGGGAGATAACTGTATACTGACGTTAGGTATGATGCACCAGTGATTAATCGACTAGTAAGTAAATAAAGTGGTTATGCAAATGGTTCCTGGTATTCATCTAACTTGGACGGATGGAGGGATCGGTAAAAAGACTTTCTATTAACAGGTCAAACAATTTTTGGGGTATATCAGAATTATCTATTTGGGCATATTGGTACATACCTTTATAATTGTATACCTGTATGATCTGTTTTATAGGATTTTTTTACGCAGATATTTGACGCAATATTTTGTAAAGTGATATATTTATGACAAAAGTGAGCAGTGGGGTATCTTTTTATTTTGTTCCTGCATGAGTTGGTTCAGACATTTTGTTTATTAAGGCCACACGTGTCCGTTCCAGATACATAAAACTTTTAAAAATAAATTTCCCCGATCAGAAATGTGCTGTTAACAAGTAACATCTGTAAAGAAGCTAAAATATGTAGCATAATGTCTCTTCGTTTATTGCACTATTGATTTCTAAAGGACACACACACACACACACACACACACACACACACACACACACACGCTCGTTAATTACAAACATTAATATAGCTTACAATAATCTTGTATGGTGCTTCATGCGTTATCACTGGAGTGATAATTAAATTTCAACATTTTAGCTCTTAATTATAAAAGTGAATAGAGCATAAATGCAATTTCTTTGATGGATTATTGCAAATCAAAAGATTTTAAATAAAATCGACCGTGAGCCACTTTAAATACTTGAAGCGTACTTTGACTTGACTATGATTTTTGTTTCTTTTCTTCCTATAATCTAAGGGCGTACACCTTCACTTGTCTTTCGCTTTTTCTGTGTAAACATTTTAAGATTTATTTTTCAGGGGTCCTTCACAGTATATAAATCTTTATTGCCATATTTGCAATTTATATTGTACTAGTATATTTTTAAGAATTTACTTTTTTTTAAAACTTATTTGAAAACGGTTAGCATTTTCTCTTGAAATACACAGGGACTAGGAGATAGGTAAAAACGAAAGGTGCGTATGAATGTTTAAGAAAAAATGTCCCATACAAGATATTCATTTTACAGATGCAGTCGAAGCATATACTGAACAGAGTTGTTTAAGTTTTGGTAGAAACAGATCTTGTGACAAAGCAATATTTTTCACAAATAATGTAGATTTTAAAGTTTCATGACGCTTTCGAGAGAGGAAAGGAAATAAAATGACTATTTCTAAGAAAATTGACAATCAATATATAACGCTTACTAATATGTATTGCCCAATGAAAATTCACCAACATTTTGTTTTGTGAAGCAGTTGAGTCAATTAACAAAGCGTAAGTATATATATATATATATATATATATATATATATATATATATATATATATATATATATATATATATATATATATTGTGTATGTGTGTGTGCTTGACCACTGTCCGTGTCTTAGGGTATGTTTTTCTTAACCACTACTATCATGTTTTGCCTATTATAATTAAAAATTTAAGTTTAAGCGTGACATTGTTTACAAATTCACGAATTTTTCCATTAGAAACGATCAGTTTTTTTTCTTCAGAACATTCTATTGCTTCACAGCCCAGGTGACAGTTTTTACATAAACAGAGGTTTTGTAATTAAGGTCTTCACTTCTATATTAAGATCAGTCTTTGGGAATCTATGAACATAGTTTATTTAAAATTATTCATTAGAATTGCACAATGTTCATTGCTTTTTTTTTGGATTTAAACACTGCTGTAGCCTTATTGAGACCTCACTCATAGACAATATGGGTTTTATCATGTTGTATATCAGCACATTCAAAACTATTTGAATTCATTCGGAACATTCTGTTCTTTTGGACTTGTGATAGGACATTTAGGATTATTTGAGATTTAATTCACAATACTGTGTCTTTTAAATAATCACTTTGTAATGTAGATAAATAAATTATTTCCTGATTTTACTAAACTTGTTGGTTTCGCTTCGTTCTGTTACATAATTTAAGACCTATAGTCGTAACAATACAGATACAGAACAATAAAAAAGCGGAACGCAAAGGATAGGGTACAGGATCTGAAAAAAAGAACTGCGTCTTTATGATCCGTGGAGAATTTAAAATTCTGAGATTAAAAAGTGTACTGGATTCTGAACAATCCTTTTAAAATGGAACGTTTAGATTTTTCTTGATAAATGAAAAAAGTTTAAAAGTTTTGTTGATGGTAAGAATAAAAACATATGTCCCAGCTATAGGTCTAACCATTTCTCGACGATATTCAACTTTCAATGTGCACAATTTAACATGGGATTTTAATCGCAGTTTTTGATACTGGACGTGGTTGTCATCAAGGAGACCCTCTTGCTCTTTATTTGTTTTTATCAGTAGCAGAAGGATCTGAAAGTATGGTTCGGAACAATTGATATTAAAGGCATACATGTGTGTGTGTGTGTGTGTGTGTGTGTGTGTGATTTAGATTTTTAGCGTAGCTTTAAAAGATTTTCAGTCATATCGCTACGATGTCTGCAGTGTGGCAGTATATAATGATGTCCAGCACTGTGGCATCATGTCGCAGACATGTAGCATGATGTCGTACCCAGTCACATTATCCTGACACCAGAGCGACCAGTCCTAACACTAACCACTTAATGCTGAACGTCTAGCGAGGCTGATGTTAGTACCATTTTTTAAAAACTCTTTGGTATGACTCGGCCGGGGTTCAAACCCGCGACCTCCCACGTCCAAGGCGGAAGCTCTAACCACTAGGCTACCGCAGCGGTTTAAAGGCATATGCATAAATGGATATAAAATAAACTGGCACGATATAACGATGACACATCATTGTCTTTTTAGACGGATCACAAAGCTCTTTGAACGGCAAGTAGAAACAAGCTTGTTTGCATTAATGTCGTGATCAAAAGTGAATATCAACAAAACAAAACTGATAAAATAGGGTATTAATGAATTCCCAGACACATGTGTTTGCAAATTTAGCATCTGAAGGGGTGCCTAAATGTTCCAGAAATTAGTTTTGAAAACGAAATATGAGATATACAAAAACTATTACAGGAATGGAAGCAATGTAAATAAACAATATATGGGAAATGAATGGCTTTATCTAAACCGACAAGTTTACTCTTAATGTTACCGAATCGAAAAGGAAACTGAAAAAAAACAAAAAAAAAAAAAAAAACGTTTTATAGATTTATGTGGAATAACGTTCCTGATAAAATAAATTGAACATTCCATATTAATTCGTTAGAAGAAGGTGGATTGCGCATGAAACATTTAGTATCTTTTGTATAATCTTTTAAAATATCTTTGGTAAAGAGTTTGCTGATTAATCATTCTCAATATAAATATGAGTTATTGTATTACACTTTTTCAATTAAATTATTTGCAAATGTTGCAAATATGCAAAATTAAATTTTAAAAAATTGTTTTGGAAGAATGTATGATAACATAGGCAGAATTCATGACCATCGAAAAATATACAAACATGTTTTGAAATTTCACAATAGGGTGTCTGGAAAAAATACAAAGATTAACAACTGACCAAATTTGTATAGATCGTGGTTGTAATATTTATATATAATTTCCTTGATGAGCAAAGTTTATAATTATTTTATCAAAGGTTTTGCGGGTTATATGATTTTTCAGCACAGATTACACAGTTTTATGGTATCGTAAGTGGAATCAGGTTATACTTAAAAATATTAAATTTTCACGATGAGAAAAAAATCTGTTTCCTTTCTTTCTCCCAAAGAATATCGAAGGTCTACTCAGGACAAGGATGCACTGTGATATATAACAGTTTAGTGAATTTATTTTTTTTAGTTTCCCAAAGATCAAGAAAGCTTTCTTTTAAGGAAATTGGACTTTAGAAAAGATACAAGTTGGTGCAATAAATCCGTATAAAATTACTGAGGATACAAAATTATGGTAGCTCCGGTTTACAGTTAACAACAACATACCGATTACAAAATTGGTTCTTATTCAATTTTTTTTTAAAGCTAATAAAAGGTGTTCTTTCTGTAATAGTGAAGAAGAAACGATGAAACATTTATTTTACAACTGTGTTGCTATGAAATGATTTTTTGGTGTCGGGTTTTGTAGAACCGAGATTGGAGTAGATCTTGAGATTTCCAAAATCTAATTTTATTATCCGAATGAATTTTGTCAGTCAAGTTTTGTATTCTAGTATTGCTACTAGCAAAATCTATTATGTTCGAGACTTTGAAACAAAAGCATGCAAGATTTGATATTTCATACTAAATTTTAAGCTAATGTCTACTTTAGGAATGCCAAGCACAAACGCTATTTATAAAATGGTATCATATGAAAACATTTTTAAGGAAAAAGAGCAGTAACTATAAAAGTGGAGTAGTGTATATATATATATATATATATATATATATATATATATATATATATATATATATATATATATATATATATATATATATCGTATGTCTTCTTGTTCAACATGTGATCTCTGAATGAAGTGTCGACTTTCAAAACATAACTTTTTCTCGTTTTCTTGCACGCGATATATATATAGACATGCGAGAGAGAGAGAGAGAGAGAGAGAGAGAGAGAGAGAGAGAGAGAGAGAGAGAGAGAGAGAGAGATTAGTATATTGTAATACAACTTTTAAAAAATGTAGCAACTTGATGATGATCGCAGAAACTAATGGGTTTTTTTAATATATTTTCCATTAATTGAAGATATTAAAAATAAAGAAATGATAGTACCAACTACCAACTATTATATTCTCCTCCTCCGCCTCTTCTCTCAATTTCTCTCTCTCTCTCCTGAAATCTTCAGGCTTACGGAGTTAAGTAGATATAGCAAGTACACGCTTACTTGTCAATTCTAAGGCTTTAATACTGAAGAAATTACATACGTCGTTGTTATACACAGATTTTGAGCAATTCATTTTTGTAAACAGCGAATAAAAGGAACCCTAATCTTTCCACTGTCTTATGGATAATAAAAACAACTTGTGAAACACTATGGAACCACCCGTCCGCGCACCGATAACCGAGATATCCACATACTCTATGAATACACTCCGGCATGAATTCCCGGTCGTGACAAATATCCTGAAGGAGCACAGTATCCTAATATCGCCACATCCCCCATTCCTCCTTGATTTAGCTTTAGGTGATTTCTGGCTTAATCTTGCTATGGAAAGATTTGTTACGGAGCAGGCTATCCGAAAGCCGCCATGCTGTTCCAAGTACAGTTTTCCAGTGTATGAACAAACTTACCAAAATGTTGTTGCTTTGGGGTTTAACGCCATTTCATACTGCTGGAAGAAGAAACCGGGAAACAAACCACCAACCAACAGGAAGCTATTGGCAGCTTTCGCAATACCCACAATGAACGAGCCCGCGAATCGAACCCATGCGGACGGAGGTGAGATGACAGTGATCGGTAAAGGCGAGCGCTTTAAACCACTCGTCCACTCGGGGCCCCTACTAACAAGCGAATGACATTTAACAATAGGATAATCAGACTGCGAAAGTATGTGGAGGTGCATGGGGGTACTTTGAGAGGATGCACAGACGTACTGTTCACTAACAATGAACTTTACTGCACAGCGCACTAATATTCAAAATGCTACTCGATCTTCTGTAATGGGGAGGAACCAGTACGTTTGACAACTGTTTGCTTTGCACAGATTGTATCTATGGAAATACTATTTCAAACATTCAATCAACCAAACTGTTTTTTTTTAAAAACGTGAAGACCGAGGAAAAAATTAAAGAAGAGGAGGAGCAAGAACATGAGGGAGTAGGCAAGAGGAAGAAATACAAGGAGCTGAAAATTATTTACCCAGTTCTTCGTGCACTAATTCTCAGAAATGCAATTCTACTGTATTCCTGTAGACATTCCAATGCGACGGCAATTATTACAGATGCTATCAAGGCGGTGACAATTCCTGTGAAATTCAACAGATATAAAATAAGTGGTTAATAACTGATCTTCATTTGTCACGTTTACATCCTTTTTAAAAAACAATCTTACGCAGGCACTAAAAGTGGTACAAGCATCGAGTTGTGCTGATATCGCTCTCAACATGATTGACAACGAGTTCATGGGCAAATATTTCGCCCATCCACGCAAGGGAGGTAAGTCTAGATGCTGACTAAGAAAATTACATAACTAAACATTTCTTAGGTTGTTTTTTTCTAACACTGTAATGCCAAAACAGGATACTGATTATGTAGGGTCTAGCAAATATCAAAATCGATGCATAGCTGTCCGTTTAGGGATGTATTCTTTGGTCTGTCTTTTCTTTCACGTCTATTTTTCCCCGACTAGACAACTTAATGCTGGTTTCAACATATGATCGTGTCAGACGCGTGTGGTTATGAAGATAACTAACAACACGTGCTTGATAATTGATATATTGATTTTTAAATGCAGATCAGATGCTGACTGTATATTGTATCTACGTTTTCTGATTGATTTCACAGAGTTTCATATCCTTCTCGCATATCAGTCAGACAGATTATTATGCATTACGTTTAGCTTCATACTTCAAATCCATATGACGAGATTGCCAGTACTGGTAAAATATATGGTGCTTTTTGTCACAAAAGTTATTTGCGCATACATATATTTTACGCTAACCTACTTTTTTACTTATCGTGAACATAAACATAAATCTACTAGACATTTGTTTATGGATTTTTGTTGGTTTGTTGCTCAGATAAAATATAAACATTGATTGCACATGAAATTCTGCAAGCTTATTCATAACGCTCTCGAAGGCTTAGATGTTCTTGTATTAATGGAGGAAATTCGAGAAAACCAGACTTTGAAGCAGTAGAACCAAGGATTAAACCTGGGACCACATAAGTGTAAATCTAGCGCATTACCGCTTGCACTGTCCAGACCTCTTGCTGCTCAGATGAGAAGAACTGTTATTACATAAGCGTAATCTCAATGTAAAGAAATGTTAGCAAATATAGTCCTTTATGAGCCGATGAGGTTACCTGTAACTGACATTTGTGGTCTCACTATACATTAGGTAAAATATCTTTTGTAGGCGACAAGACTGATATTTCACAGAAACTGACAATTAAATAACTTAAAGTCAAGATACATGAAGTATGACTAGTTATTGCTGAATCCATGAAAGGAATTGCATTATTTAAAAAGTAGCACTTTCTGTTTAAACAATTTGTTTATATGAAGAAACAAAACAAACACCTCAACTCCGTAAATTTATCAACTAGTCTTCAATAGTTGTTTGAATGGAGTTGAATAATTTATATTTCTGCAATATTCAGATTCCTTCATTGTGTTGTGAATCTCCACATTTTAATTATTTCAGGGTAATGATTTTTTTCCCGATTGCTTTTTATGAAGCAAATCAAAAACGGGTCTACTTACCAGACCGTTCCGGTCGCTTAGTGGTTAGAGCGTCGGTCTCGGATGCGGGAGATTGCGAGTTTGAACCCCGGCCGAGTCATACCAAAGACATAAAAATGGTACAAACAGCTGCCTTGCTTGGCGCTCAGCGTTAAGTGGTTAGTGTTAGGACTGGTCGACCTGGTGTCAGGATAATGTGACTTAGTGGGACATCATGCAACATCTCTGCGGCATGATCCTCCAGTGCTAGACATCACTGTAAACTGCCACACTGCAGACATCGTAGCAATATGACTGAAAATTTTAAAGCTACTTTAAAATCTCTCTCTCTCTCTCTCTCTCTCTCTCTCTCACACACACACACACACACACACACACACACACACACACACACACACACACACAGAGGTCTACTTACCAACTTGAGTGTCGGTGGGCCATTGATGGAAAAACATCGCAGCACTAGTCTTGGTGGTAAAGAATGGCTGAAAATGATACGATAAACTACATGGGGCTTCAACAAGTGATTAAATAAATTCTCGAAATATTATAATATAAATATTTTTATTCCAATCTTGAACTTTCCTCCCATGTTGTGATAATTTGTTTCGTGGCTGCAAATTCTGACCTGTGCCAATTTGTTTTAAATGCAATTTTGTTTCTTTATTGTGCTTCTTTTCTTTCATGGAGTCTGGAAATTAAAATGTACGTCTAAATTCTATGTCCATTTTTGTATTCCTTTGAGGACATGTTAATGTTCATCAAATCATGTTGATTTTATTTTCATTAGTCAAGAATTAAACTGAGAGACTTCATAACAATCGACTGATGTATTATATTCTGTCTAAGCTAGATTTCAGTATTTCGGGCGAAGGTATGGAATAGTTGATTTAATGGTCAAGTGCCATTATGAGAAAAAACTGGGAAATTTTGGATAATTTTGAAAGATCCGAATACATTGAAACTTAAGAAAATAAATAACAACAACATCCTATAGATTGTATCACATTTCAATGATTTTTTTTTTTTGCCAAAGTCTTTCAATTTTGCCGTTGACTGGGATTTTAAAATGTTGTAATTTCAGCAACAAAAATTAAAATTTATTTAGAAAAAGCCCGGCCATAAAGCCCTGCAAGAAATTTTAGTTAATGTGTAAGACATCCTATAAATTTTACTAAGCGTGTACATAAAAATTGTTTATGTATTTTGAATGTTACCAAATATCTTTAAATACTAGCATATCTTATCTTACCAAATATCTTGAAATACTTTCATATCAGATATGTCAAAAAGTTAAAACGATATATTGCAAATTATCTATAGTATAATCTTATTTAGCATTTTCTACAAAGTGATCTGATAAATTTGTATCCATGAAGCTAAACTTATATATCTGATCATCTGACACAATTTATGAGAAGGTAATAAAATATATCAGATATCACATATAATCTTCGAGATACTATATAAAGTGTTATGGTCCAACTAAAATTATTTTATACGAAATTTGTAATAAGAATTGTACGTTTAGGTCTTACAGTAATTTTATTCAAAAGTCAGTCATCCTGTCACCTCAAGAAGAATTGTCACATGCTCAATTCAGCCAGTCAGGTCCTTCATCTTTGTAAGTAAATAAAAAATCCGGGAAAGCCTGAGTTATAACATATCAATTTCAAAGCTATTTCATCGATTTTACTAAAATATGATATTAGACTTTAGAGAAATAAATCCGTCCGTCCGTTACTAATATCCTTGATGCATAAACCACATATACACCGATTGAAGGAGAGTAACCATATACAGCATGGTGTTATTAGATTAGTAAATAACAAACCTTTCGGATCCTGGGCTTATCCTCGGTGGAGAGGGGTGGAGGTCGCGTGGGAGTGCATATTTTCAAAGAGAATTATGAGGTGCCGTAGCGGACAAAAGCTGGTCAAATGAGAAAGTTGCAGTTGAAATTTCAATGTCGTATGTCGAGAAATCCAATATCACGTGTTGGATCAAACTGCATGTCCTTAAAGTCCCATTTTCTAGGTCGAGATTTTAGATTGTATCTGTTGAATTAAACAGTAGTGGTTGAAAGTTATATTTTCTATGTCGAGGTTTTAGATCGTGTCGTTTGAATTACACGGCGGTGGTTGAAATTTCAGTGTCATACGTTGAGAATTCCCAATTCACGTATTGGTTAAAAAAGTTTATGTCGAAAATTCCATTTCATATGTTGAGTATTTAGATTTCATTTGTTGAATTACACAGCGCTGGTTGAAAATTCGATGTCCAATGTCTAGTTTTTAGATTGTATCTTCTGAATTACACGTCGGTTGTTGAAATTTTAATGTAATATGTCAAGAGTTTCAATTTAACATGTTGAATCACATTGATTGTGCTGAAAGTTCCATTTCGTATGTTGAGTTTTTAGATTGTATCTGTTGAATTACACAGCGGTGGTTGGACATTTTATTGTGCTTTGTCAGAATTGCTATTTTTATATGGTGAAATGATGTGTTGGTGTTAAAAGTAACATTACACAATGTCCACTTTAACAATTCAAAATAATATCGAGTATTAAGATACATCATTCGCGTATTCAATTATGAGGCGCCATTACATTTCAAGCATTTACCGTTTGAAAGTTCCCATTTACAGGTCGAGAATTACTGTGAATTTCTTCGCTTAATGTCGCTCTCGTGAACGGAACGAGTTATTATCAAACAAGGAGGCTGCTTCTCGTTGCTGTGAAATTCAACAGATGAAATCTAAATACTCGCCATATGAAATTGAACTTTCGTCACAAACAGTTACATTCAATGTGTGAATTAGGGATTCTCGACATATGATATAGAAATTTCAACCACCGCTGTGTAACTCAAAATATACACTATAAAACGTCGACATAGGAAATAGAACTTTAAACCACCACTGTATAATTCAACATATAAAATATAAAATCTCGATCTAGAAAATGGAACTTTAAGGACATGAAATTTGACCTAACACGTGATATTGGATTTCTAGACATACGACATTGAAATTTCAACTGCAACTTTCTCATTGGACCAGCTTTTGTCCGCTACGGCGCCTCATAGAGAATGTGAAGCCTTTCTCGCAATCTGAACTCTAATTTACACCTATCGAGGGAGAGTGATCACAACAGGTATGATATTTCAGAACGATGAGTACATGACGATGACGGGTTTAAATTCTGAAAGCAGTGTGTGTGTGTGTGTGTGTGTGTGTGTGGTTTCCGGCAAAATAATAATAGACATAGGGTATGTGCTATTTGTATTTAAGTCTCCATTTATAGTTTTATTCGATTTGGCGATTCTATCTATTAATTATGCGGAGTCGGTGTTAGGAATATGTTTCTCAAACCGATTAATTTGTCAGTTTCTCGGAGCAGACGTCATACTGTACAATAATCACGAGACTTTATGATAGCATGGATTAGTTTCCTAAAATGGACACTCCCCAATTTCTTAACATAGAGAATTATCTGGATATTTAAGGTATATTTATCCAGCAATTTGAGAGAGGAATAATTTCTTCGTATTAGGTATTTGGGTCGAGTTTTGTATTGCATTGCATAAAGTAATAATATTTGGCATGGAAAGGCTTAATGGTAAATCACACAAATGTGAAACAAGAAAGACCATGCAAGTGTGAAATTAAGAGTTTCGTGATGTGTGGTGATTAGTGGCTTAGACTCCTCTTTAGACCACTCCCCTCCCCTTGACCTGATGTTAAACAAGATTTGTTAATAAATTCAGTAAGGAGAGAAATAGATTTGAAGAGAAAAAAAGATAGCAATAATATGTTGACTTCAGTACACCTTCTGCTAAAGTATGCAGAACACACATACTCCGCAGGGATGTGGAGTGTTTGTACAAGTGAAAATGCAGCATAACTTGGTCACTGAAAAATGGAATCAAACAAACTAGAGTGGGAAACTTGTTTGATTCTGGTCCTTCATAAATGCATACATTTGCATTTGTTTGTAATGTAGTGCAGATTCTTCTACACCGATAGAGAACACACTCAAAGCATTACATAATGATTTAGGCAGCAGCGGTGGTCAATGGTTAGCGTGCGAGACTGTGATCAGATACGTGTCGGTGCAAATAACGTCCAGAACAGGTTGGGTCAATCGCCGTCGTGTTTCTCTTGGCACTGCACTTTATTCTAAGTATCTCGGCACGAGATGACCTCTCAGATGTTCATGCGAAATTAAATATCAGACCAAACCATGATTACGTAAGCGAACAAAACTTGTCAACCTTTCGCGGAAAGGTGTAGGAGATGGTGGAGCGAATGGATAAGTGAAAAGCATCAAGACAATATAGCTATGCTTCAGAATGCTAAATCTACCTTGTAGCCCATGTCATGCATATCATGATGCATTTGTCCCATGTTTTCATGTCCCATACGTTCTATGTCGCTGTGGTTCACGTGTCCCATATGTTCCATGTCGCTGTGGTTCGTGTGTCCCATATGTTCCATGTAGCTGTGGTTCATGTGTCCCATACTTCCCATGTTGCTTTGGTTCATATGTAACATGTGTCCAATGTTAGTTTGATTCATGTATCCCATGTCTCCTATGCTGTTGTAATCATTGTGTCCCATACTGCCGTGGTTCATGTGTCCCATCTTGATGTTGTGTGCATTGTGTCCCATCGTATGGTTAATCTTGTCCATTCTGAATCTCTATCATCGATTATGTCTTTTAGGATAAAACACACTCAGAAGACTAATGGAAGACTGATTGGTGGGTATAGCTGCTAGATTACTCGATTAAGAGGTTGCTACCGGTCATTGCTGGTGCAGACGACATCATTGTTGCCAACCAAGAGGGCTATTTATATGATAGCTGGAACCCTTTTAAGTTAGCAAGGTATCAAGTAGATGCGTTCGTTTACACCTAAAAGACAAAAAATACTGTTAGACCATGTATGTATGTATGTATGTATGTATGTATGTATGTATGTATGCGAGTCCTGTTTGGTATATATACGATAATATTACGGTGCGTAGGTTTTAAATATATTTAAAATTCAAATGGCTCCTTAAGTTTAAAGTGGTAATTACACATTGCTCATGCTCCAGTATATATGTATACCGATAGATCAACATTTGGGCATTTTGTCTGAGAGGGAGGGTCGTGGGTTCAAAGCCCGTTCAGACCAGCCGAGGTCGGCTGTCTCATTATACCCTTAGGACATATATAAACAAGAATCAAATCAAACGTGTAACCATTTGTTTTTGTTTCCTAATGGAGATATTACATTTGAACAAAAGCTCGGTTTGTTTGCTTGGAGTGTTTGCATGTCTGATTATAGACTAGGCTTTTATTTGACTAAATAAATTTGACGATTTCACTTTCTCTATATTGTAGTTAACTGAACAGCACCGTATGAATTTTGATGTTCTATATTTAAAACTAGCTACGAATTCTTATTTTTTCTTTTCATGGACTAATGGGAACTTATTTGGGGACTTCGTTTAATCTAGGCTCATTTTTGAGATGAAACGAAACATTCATGTGATAGCACGCGCCCAACAGTTAACACAGTTGACCCCAGATCTGTTATCATATAATACGTACTTTGAGTGCATAATACATTGCTTGTCAACAGTAAATGGTCGTTGTTTTATGTACATAATAACTGACATTTGCTTCTCTGTGTATTTATGCAGACCCGGCTGGTTGCGTGTGCGAAGTGCGCGATGCACACAGGCGCCTTTTCATTTCCTGTTCGTTTTATTCGCAATTTATTCGAAAAAAAAATTGGAAAGGCGCCAAACATTCATCGTACACACAAGAAAAACAGCACGCGCCGGGCCTGTATGTGTGTGTGTGTGTGTGTGTGTGTGTGTGTGAGAGAGAGAGAGAGAGAGAGAGAGAGAGAGAGAGAGCTTTTTGAATTATAAGGAGACGAGAGTGGTGTATTTAATCCATGCTTCCGTACAATTCAGCCGAATGACTTGCCTATCGAGAGGTGTTTTAGATTTAATGATTTCGATTCCTATCAACAGTTAGTCTGCTATATGTGAAGCAATATATATACTTTTCAATGACTCGGCAGGAAAAATATTACTTCGGACGTCGGTTAAAACATTACAACTAAGTAAAATGATAAACCGAGTCAGATAGTAGTGTTTGATTGGTTGAATGCCAGTGACGACATTTCGAAATTATCAATAAATTGAACGACATAACTCAAGCAAAACTTAAGAAAACATAATCAAAATTATATTCTTTAAAAATTATAAACAATGATACAATAACAATCCAAACATTAAACAGGTCGCTATGAAAATATGAAAATCTTAAACGAACAAATGATTTTATGTTTTGCCGATAATAGAAATAGACAAATAAACGTAGACAATGATGATGAAATTCTTAACTCACCAATTACTGAGGAGAAGATTTATGCTCGTATTGTCACAAAAAATCTCATTTAATAATGCAATTGTTACGAGTCTATGCTCATAAAATAAGTAACAGAAAAGAGTGAAAGACAATAAACTGTGTAAAATTAACAAATAATTTATTTTCTTAGAATACAGCGTGAAAAATGAACTTACGGTATTGCGAATTAAATCCCAAAATAATCTAAGAATTATAGACACAAATCCTAATAATTTAAAGTCCTGAATAAAACTCAGTACAAGTCCAGAAGAAATCCAAAAACTGAAGGCGATGACGTGTCTGTTATAACTTATAGAGTGTTGATGTGGCAACAGTCTTTTGTTAAATCACAGAAATGTAATTCCAGGTTTGAATACACTATAAATTCCAGTGGATGTCTTTATCCAAGAATTTTATCAGAGATTAATTTTATATTTCCAGAGAAAATAATCACTTGAATTCAATAATTTGAACAAAAAAGATTCCAGCCCAAACAACTGGTCACAACATATAATATACAACTTGAAAGTGCTAGATGTTAAAGCACGAATGACCAAGTCCTCACAATTACAAGATTACATAGTTCCATACTTGACCTCAAGTCACAATTAGAATTTTCTAAAAAAATCCACTACCTAATGGAAAATAACCTACTAGAATGATCCTGATGTTTACAAAATCAAAACAATAACCTGGATTACACTAAGGAAATTCCTAAACTTTGACCCAAATAAACATATTTACTTCTTCTATTAATAATGACCCTGATATTAAGCCCATACACAGAGAGAATACTTTCAGTATTAGCTGTTTACACAAAATAAAATTACTAAAGTCAGTCAAGTCAAGCAGAAATGAACTCAGTTTTGGACATGGTCAAGTCCAGCATTACAAATCCATGTAATGAAATGATTTTAAAAACCCAAAACAAACAAACAATTAAATATACATAACAATGATCATTAACGATATTTAGTACAGGGATTATCCTTGACCCTTTAATCTTCAGGGTATTGTAAAACAAATTTATAAACGTCCATGTACAGTGAATTACACTCCGTTTGAAAGTTAACGTCCAACATTGTTAAAAAGTTACGGCCAACTATTCGCCCCTATGCTGAATCTTAAAGTTTTGTACAATTTAATGAAGTAAACTTTGCTATAAAATAACATTAACAATATCAAATGAAAACGTCTAATTGTTCGTATGGTTTATTAAACGTAAAATAGCAGTTTAATTGCAATTTGAAACAGCGACCGCTTACGCTTAATCCAAGTGTAAAGCGCACCCGCGTCTTGTTAAAGACTAGTGGAGTTACCGTTCTTAGCGTGACGTCATTGGTGCCCATCTTCATTCAGCAATTATTATGGCTAATCTCAAGCCGAAATAATGTTTCTTGATGTCAACATACTTTCAGGACATCATTTGTAAATATAAGACTACAATATTACATACTTTCAAATCTGGGCATTTATGTCGCCCTTACCTTTGCTTCTTTACTCCTTTAGTTAATTTTTAAAGACACTGTTTGGAAAATATCGATCTAATGTGATCAATAAAAACACGTTCGTGCAACAAAAGCGAGGGTCGTTCTAAGTTGGAAACTTTCTAAAATATTTTATTTCAGTCTGCTTTCTCTCAGTTTCTATTAAAGGTAAGAAGCTTTATTTACGTTTGACAGTTGGAAAAATACAAATAAAATGTTATTCTGCGGAAACAGTAAAACAAACCAATTATATTCAAATAATATAGTTGCTTCGATAATATTTACTCGATCATAATACTTTAGGAGAACTACTACTACTACCTCGCAAATCCAGAGTTTGCAGTTAGACTGATCTCATCTTGACACAGGATTTGGCGCCAAGTCCCGAGATTGCTTCAGTTACTACTGGAGCGAAACGCATGCTCTCTATATGGATGTAACTACGGGTAGGCTAGGATGGTAAGAAGAAGAAACACAGTTTGCTATAAGTTTATTTTCTTGAGATACCTTACTCGATTATAATACCTTAGGAGAATAGGAAAGAGGTGGAGGAAGATACATCCCTTTACCCCGGAGAAGCCATTTAAGGTCCCCAACGGTATGTGGGACAGCTTGTAGATAACTCGACCGGAGAATAGACTCTGTGTTTCTGGGAGCGGCTTCGAAAGGAAACAGTCCCCCCCCCCCAATCCAGCGGAAGTCACGAAGCCGCCTCTTTATGTAGCTGTCGAACGACACGGGAAGGTAACCTGTTGCGTCACTATTATAGGTCCCACCAGGACGAGTTGAGTCTTTTGTGTCGGAAGATATGAAAAGCTCGCGAAAGTGGACTCTGATCTCCATCCCAGGATAAGATAACGTCGGGTAACGAACAGTTTAGCTCAAATGCAGTGATTGTGGCGAATGCCCTAACTTCGTTAACCGAAATGTGCAAAATGTTCGTTTGATCTGCGGTTATTACCCTATGTGTGGAACGAATAATCCAGCTGTCCAGAACGAAAGTGTCATCTGATATATCGTTCTTTCCCTCCTTGAGGGGAAGAGGAGTTATCTCCCTTGACAAGTCGGTTCGGTAATTTTTAAGTAACACTGAAAAGTTTGCACTTGGTCCTGTAGACAGCAATGAGACGAAGCGTCAAGAGTAGACAGGGATTTCACTACAAAAGTCTGATTTCCCACGAGCTTGTTCTTGACAATGACAACTTAGAATGTTCTAGAAATGAACGTTTGACACTCATCATGGTTTCTTATTGTGTCTTAGACCTTTATTAGAATTATTCGTTCCTATAATAACAACTGAAATGGACAGTCTTTTTATTAGTTGTGTTAAGTTTTAATTTAAGAGGAGTTAATTATTTAAATTATTCATTTGAATTACAAAGTGCTCATTAATACTTTCGAACTAAATCACTATTTCGGGATTTTATTAATTCGTTTAGAGCATCTTGGATTATATCATTGTAATACAAAATATTGTAAGCACATCGACACTCTACCATGCTATTGGTACATCAGAACATTCAAGACTGGAATTCATTCGGAACACCATTGGAATTCATTCGGAGTACTCTGTACTTTATGACTTGTGATAAAACTTTTTGGACTATTTGGGATTTAATTCACAATACTTTAAGTTCTTTTCAAATTTCCACACTTTTCTGTTACTTAGTTTAAGATCATAGGGTCGTAACAATATGAAATATCAATTTTGTCCAAAAACCAAGAATAATCTCGTTCTTTAAACATATTTTTCGAACTAGACACATACACACACGCTTGTACTTGCCATTTTGTTTAGTTTCACAAATTTTCCTTATTTTTTTTATGAAGGAGGTTTCTATATGTGTCAGTATATCCATGGACGCACGCAGAATTTTTTGCAAGAGGGGTGGGTGGGGGTCAGTCACGGCTGGGAGCGGGAGAGTTAGTATAGTAAGCAGTCTGAAACTAAAGTTAATATTTACTAAGCGTTCTGAACAGAATTTTGTGACATATTTTCAGCTTCATTTGCATGATTAAACTTGTCGGAATATTATATATATATATATATATATATATATATATATATATATATATATATATATATATATATATTTGCACTAATTTGGGGGGGGGTCACGTGACCCCCTTGACCTATGCTGCGGGCGCCCATGAGTATATCCACCTGAAACCTCTTTTCCTATATTTCAGTACCCTGATGTGTCGAACCAAACGATGTTTGTTTATAGTATCCATCATGCAAACTGCCTTAAATGTATACGGATAGAAATTTTCAATTTCTATAAATGAACGCGATAAAATTAATGCATGCATATAGCTTCACTGGTGGGCGGGATATTGATTTCCAATCACAGTAGTGCAGTGTCTGTAATTTTATGAATTTTAAAGATCCTGAAAATAATGAAATGTGTCAACTTATAAGCTGAAATAATTCAAAAAAACCATGAGTTTGTGAAGGCTGAATTAGATATTTGATAAATAAACGAGAGAAAATGAATTTTTATTGGGGCCGCTTTACCTGAAACTTGTAGGTCACGAACTGTTACGGAAACCCAGTGGGCGGGTTATGAGTCACGTGGTTCTAATTTAAATATCTACTATAAACAAACATGGCGTACGCACGAGAGAGTCAAAAACGTAAAGATCGCCCGCGCATGTCGCTTTATGAGAAGAAACGTCGAAAAGCTGTCAGAGAAACCGAACGGGACCTATCAAGGATTCGTCTTGGGGACCTGTTTGTTCGATAGAGAACATTAATGGAGGAGTTAGGACTGGCACCAGACACTGAAATAGCGAAGTTGTTGTTGGACAGGTAGGCCAATGTCTACGTATGAAGTGTTCTCCAATTATCAATATCTTATTCCTATGTTTGAAAGCACGCTGTTTTATTATTACTATCTTTGCACAAGGGCTTGATTTGCTTTGTAAGATTCCGAAAACAAATATGATCGGCTGATCGATATTTCAGTGGGTGATTGCACTGTATGTATTATATACGTTGGGGTCGAATTTATTTATTTTGTTTATAACAACTTGCTCATAAAGGCCATTTGTATACATGTCCGTTACCTTCGTGAGACCACAGGGGCTCATATCGTTGCTTACAATTAACCTGTCATAGTATATGTATGACAGGTACATTGTAAGCAACGACACGAGCCCCTGTGCGTGAGACAGGTTCTTTAAATTCCGTTAAGGAACTTAGATATATCACAGGAGTCTGACGTTTTATCAATAAAGCACGACGAAATTTCTGACAACATGAAATCACCTTATCGGTATTATAAATTAATTTATAATACCGATAAGGTGATTTCATGTCAGAAATTTCGTCGTGCTTTATTAATAACACGTCAGACTCCTGTGGATACATATACAAGCGTTATCAATATGTATATTCTCTCTCTCTCTCTCTCTCTCTCTCTCTCTCTCACACACACACACACACACACACCGTGGATTAATGTGACAAGCACATTACTTGCATAAAAGCTTAATAACCTTATCATGTGAACGTGTAGAACAAATAATACATGTTTAATGTTGAACTGTTCATAGGGTTTTCTATATCTGAATGTATATCCAGTACAATTTTGATCTCATGCTTACAATAGGCTGGATGCTAAGATTTTATTGTACATCTTTCAGCTACTGGTAAATTTATTATAAAGAATTGTATTGACTACAATTACAAAATGATCTCTAGTCATGATAGGAAAGCATGTTGTAGTGCTACCAGAATATATGGATGGCAGGTTGTTATCAGTTAAAGTTTTGATCTGCAATCAAGTTAGTTTTATAGATGTGAAATTTTTTGATCTATTATTATGTGTTATTTCTAAAATGAATTATTTCAGTTCCAGGTGTTTAACACAAAGCACAAAGAAACAGATTTAAAATATAAATTATAATACAAATGAATATTTAATACATATTTTTAGTAATGAAGTTACAAAGAATGTAGCAAAGATGAACCCAAGCATACAGAACCGATGGTCAGTACATCTTCATGCTTCACATCAACACCTGACCAAGTGCTTTTGCAACATACAGAGAGAATGAAGACACCTTCAGTGTCTTAAGTATTTGCTACTGAATCAGGAAGGTAAACATTACAAATTTCTTGCAGATTTTTTTTTGGGGGGGGGGAGTCTTACAGTTGTCATTCTACTGAAAACAATGATGTAACAAATGCAATGCTGATAAAGGACATGATTAAAACTGTGCCAGCAGGTTGAGTTCCCACTTCGTACTTTTCTTAGTTGGAGTTAGAAAAAAAACACCTTGAATTTCACTTTCTCAGAAGTGGGGTGGGGTACCTCAACTGTGCCACCTGATTGCATGGAAAAAAGGCATAATTTGAACTGTCATTGTTTTGGTTAGGTAAAAAAGTTCCAGTATACTGTACTGGCTAACCCAGTAATCACAGCTGTTTTTTTTTCCCCCCTCTCAATACTTAGAGGACCAGTCATTGTGTATTTTGAAATTGTGTCTACATACCCCATATGCTTTCTTTATGCAGTTTCCCATTTATAGCTATGTCCCACATGCAGTTCTTGCTAACACCCTCTTCCCATCTATCCACTTAGCTCATGATGAATGCATATAGGACATATTTAATTCGAAAACAAAATACTGAGATAACTGAGTTGAAGTTTTTTTTTTACACCTCTGGAATTTAATTAGAACTTTATTCATTAGGACTGATGATAGAACTTATTTGGAATTTAATTCACAATACCGTAAGTTCTTTTTAAATTTTCATTTTTTATTCTAGGGAATTAAATGATTTGTTGATTTTTACAAAACTTGTTGGTTTTCACTCTTTCTTGTTATAAAACTTTTGGAATTGGAAAGCTGTTTCTGTTTTGACGATTGCTCTGCATGCACTTTTATTTTATCTGCCTTCTTTTCAAGGTTGCCAAACAAAAGGAAAATATGGTTTTATTACAGTGATCCAAAGACATCTTGAACCAGTTTTGGTTTTTGTACAAGACTACTAGCAGCTATGAACAATTTTGGTGAGATTTCTGTCTTTGTATTTGAATCAGATATATGTAAACGTTTGCTACTGTATGATATTTTGGTATGAAATCAAAGTTACAGTGCATAATCCTCATCTTCTGATCTCTTTTAATGTATATTTTATCCATATATATACATCACCAAATCTTCTAGGTATGTAGTCTATTAAAAGTAATTTATTTGAAATGTCAGAGTAATATGGAATATTGAAGGAACATTGATCCGAGCAAAACTGCAATCCTGCTATATTAACCATTAGCCAAATCTACAATGTAGCTTTCGCTTGATGATATAAATCAAGTTGTCTTATAATCTATCAATATGGGGTTACCATGACAAAAGAGACTAGCTTTAGGTGCTATAAGTATTGATTGTGTCATTCTTTCAGAGTATCTGGAGGAGTGTCCTACATCACATCACCAGTACTCATGAGTGGATCCTCTCACATGGCCAAGGTATTAATAAATGCCTTCATGAACCTTTTTTGAAGAATGAAGAGCAGACGAAACCTTGGCTTGATCCCAAGAAGGATGCCAAAGTGCTGAAATATTGATTGAGGCATTCTTTCAGAGTATCTGGAGGAGTGTCCTGCATCACATCACCAATACTCATGAGTGGATCCTCTCACATGGCCAAGGCATTAATAAATGCCTTCATGAACCTTTGTTGGAGAATGAAGAGTGGACAAAACCTTGGCTTGATCCCATGAAAGATGCCAAAGTGCTGAAAACCTTGGCACAGGTGCTCTTGGACTAAAGGTTCCTAAACAGAGTGGAGTATGCCACTCTATTAATAAACACTTCAGTAAAGATTTTATGTATGCAGAATTTACCAACAGTAATGATTATTTAATAATTGTATTAATCTGTTAGCAGGTTACAATTGACATTTGTTACAAGACACGTTTTTGATAATTGCAGAAGCACTGCTGAGCTTGAAGTTTTTCATCAGCAGATAGCGATGTACTGTGCCAAAAGATTTTCATACATCTCTCCTGTGTATGGGATTAGGAATGAGCTAGCTGCTTTGGATGACAATATTCATAGTGGCAGACGTGTAATGAAAAACAAAGAAGGGGAGATAGTGTAAGTTTGTTTCACTATAGGAAATTAGAAATAATTTTATATATTGATTGTACATTATGATCCCAGCTTGGACATCAAGCCAATGGAATATTATTCACATGTACAAGTCATGGAAACTTTGTATTAGATGCAAGTAATTTTGCAACAAGTGGGACACATTTTTTTATATTTGTGGTAAGGATTCTTAATATTTTCATGCATACAGATCTTGTAATTAGTATTGTTATCATTCTGTTGGATATTTATTTTGATTTGAGCAGTGCAAGTCTAATAATTAGATCCAATGATATGTATAGCACTTTCCCAGGGATCTGACACACTTTATTAATGATATATGGGGTTCATGGAATTTTCTCAGGTGGTTTGGGGCAGATGCATGATGATTACTAGATAATACCTATTCATGAAAATATGTTGCCTTCTGAAGGAATGGGCAAAAATGCATCCTGTCCCACATAGTATTTTGTAGATAGAACAAATAAGAACAAAAACAACCCCTCAACAACTCCTTGGGAACTGGTCATGAGGCTCTAATGTTGGGTGAAAAGTTAATATGGGTTAGCATGGGGATGCTTGTCACACAAGAAAATAAATTTTTCTTTAAAACAGGTATCATCGATGTTACAACAAACAAAAGCGGCAGATGGTCTGTCTACCCTTGCAAGAAAAAGAAAACATATCCCCCACATCAGGGAGCTTATACAGAAAGTCCTCATCTGTCAACATGAGGGCAAGCAGGGTATGATGAGGAGAAGAGAACTAAAGGAAGATAATCCCAGGAGAATTCTTGAAACCTGGCGCCTCAAGAACCACCATCAACTCTATTTTTGGTGAAGAGGAGATCTCTCAATTTTAGTTATGTAAATTATGAAACAGTGTCTGATATATGGAGGTGTCTGCTTAGGCAGGTTACATTTTATATAATATTCTGTAAATATCAGTAGTTGAAAACAATATATAATGCTGTATCTGCAGTTAACTTTTTGTATTGATTATTTATGACCTTCTTGCCCACACTGTTTACAGGCAGAAATAGACTCGTGTTTTTTAAAAAATCTGAATGAAGGCATTATCGTTTGATGCAATATTATGTGCAGTTACAACAAAACAAAGAATGAAGTCAACTGTATTCATTTATATACAAATTCGTATATGCAAGAAAGTGTTTAAGTTCATGCAAGCCTAGATGGGATGAAGCCAGTGTATTGTCCATCCATATATTTGTCATGTATCTGCCAGAAACAGCAACAAGGAATTACACATCTCTGTCCAGGCCACAGCCTTTCATGTTGCTGTAGTATGAACTGCCTATAGGCAGCAGGTCTGTTGGTGCTCAACAAGTCAACTTTATCATTGAGGACAAGAACATCCTGTCTGTACATCCTGGCTAAGGCAAGTACAGCCTCATCAAGGATTAGAACTTGAAAATCCTGAAATATTATTCGAATTTGTAATATAATATTTCTAAAATGTTAAAAAAAAATACATTTTAAAAAATAATAAAAACATGCACTCATTCAAATGTTATTCATCATCCATCAGCAAATTCCACTGTAAAATAGACATGGATCAAAACTGAACATGGTTTTTATTTTGACATGAGCACTGAGAGTTCCATCACAACTGGAACTGATATTAAGTGTAGTTTTATGTTAAGATGGACAGCTCAAAGTTCTTGGGGAGCATTTTTAGAAGTAAGAGACTCCTGCATTAGGATCAAATAGGAATGGATGACTGTAGATGAATATAATATTTACATAAGAATTTTATCCTTGTATCATCATCAGCTCAGATTTGTTTAGCATACTGAGGTATCCACATTGAAACCAGGTAATGAAAAGAATCTACTCGATGTGTATCAATTGTAAAAAAAATAGGCCTTATCATTTGCATATGTATGCATGTCTGTTTTTGGACGGCTCACAATTTTAAAATTCAGTCACAGTGGTTGCAAAGAAATAATCTAAGCATATGTCTTGTTTGGTAAGCAGTCTTGCTAAAAGTCTTGAAACTTCTTATGTTAAATAAACTCTTAAGCATATTAAGAATAATGCATTAAGAGACAGTATGCATTCTAAACAAAAGTTAATATATTCATTACCAGCAAAAGTGATATGCTGAGCTGTCTCTCACAACACCTATTCCACGTCTGTGGGCATCTCTCTACATTTTCCATATACCATTCTGGTAATCCTGTGTTGGGAGTTGGGTGATAACCACCACAATGCCTTGAACCTGGTTCCAATACATTAAAGACAAGGCTGGGGTGGAACTGCAACATCTGTATGAACAGTTTCCTCAGCTGGTCAAACTCCACACTTAGATCTGGAATTTGTTTAAAAGATTAAGCATACTGAATCCCTTTATGTATGTGGTACAAACAGCTTGAAAGCTAAAATCATGATACCATGGAAATTTCAACATTTACAACAATCATGTATTTACATCAATTATCAATCTTTGTAGTGTAAGAGTAACTAACAAAGTTTTAATTTTGTGTGTAAATGGATCCAGTATTTTGATTTTATCGGTACAAAGTACAAGTTACTCATTCATAGGCAGCTGCTACACATATCCTTTATACAGAAAGGGGTTTTCTTAACATTTTTGGGGGCTTTAGAAATACACCTGAAGGCATGTATTATATTTAAAACAGAAGAATAAAAGTGTAGCATTTATTTTACAAGACTTAAATGGATATATGAATTTTCTACAGATCTAATTTTTAAAAATATGCAATCTAGTCAGGTCTACCCACTGAACTCCAAAGTAAGATTGCATAGACTTATTTTTTTACCATTTTGTATTTTTTAAAAATAAAAATTTATTACTTAAATTGGAAAAAGAGCAAGTCGACCGTAACAGTATTAAATATTTGTATGCCACTAGTGTAGATCACTTCAACCTATATGTGAAATGATTTTAGCTAGTTTATATTTTGATTGCCACAATAATTTAAAATTGTACCACAAGCATTATTTACATCACTTTATATATTTTGCTTCATATGGTTGCATGAAATCCTAAACCAACAGCCCTATATCATTAAGTACAGTGACTGACAAAGACAAAATAGATAATAATAATGATTTTATTTAAAGAGGGTAACACAATTAGCTACTGTATATATTGAGTTTGAAAGAAGGAAATAGAGTTGGCATTTCTAATGTCAAATGGAATACTATTCCAGAGCAAAGTTCCAGAGTACTGGAAACTTTTTTTGAATAATTCCTTATTTGGTTTGGGAATTTTATACTGTTTGGTAGACATGGATCGCAGGTGGGGAGTATTACCAGGTAGCCTGTACTGGAATAGTGATTGTAAATATTCAGGAGCACTATTATTGGATACCCTGTACATTAATTTGGCTTTTCTCAACTGGATTCAGTCTTTAATAGGTAATATTTCTAACTTACCAGTTAAATTTTTCTTGCTTTCTTTCTGGATTGATATTAGCCTGAATGCTATTGTTTGAAGATGTGCTAGCTTTGCTATGTTTTTATCATTTGAATTACCCCACACTGTATTACAGTAGTCTAAACAGGGTTGTATGTAACTGTTATAAGATAGTTTTCTGCACCTTTCAGGGAGAAAATGTTTTATCCTACTGAGAAGCCATAAACTTGAATTTACTTTTTTACTGATATGTTTGATATGTTCAGTCCATGATAGGTTATTATCTGCCAAAACACCAAGTGGTCTATCATGACAGACCATTTGCAAAATTTTTATCCTTCCATGTCAGACATAGTTCATCACTACCAAGATTTGTTCTTTTTGGCATGTTGAAATAAGTAATATTTTAGTTTTACCAGTATTTACCACCATGCCATTGTGTCCAGTTTGTTTAGGGCATCCTGTAAAGAAATTTCTAGTTTGTGCTTTGTGTTTTGGATGTCTGACAATGTTGTGTCATCTGCAGAGAGAGATCTGTAGATGAAATTGAGTCCCTTTGTAAAAAGTGGTAGGCCATTAATAAATAATATCAATAGTAATGGGGCTAGAATTGGACCTTGTGGTACTCTAGATCTAATTGTTTCAGGTTCAGACAGAACATTATTTATATAAACTTATTGTGTTCTCTCACTTAAGTATGAATTAAACCATCTAATTGTGCTTTCATCACATTGGTAAATTTTCAGTTTCTTCAAAAGGATTTCATGATCCACCATGTCAAAAACTTTCCTGAAATCTACAAATACAGATCCCATTATTTAACCTTGATCAAGTGCTTGAAGCCATTATGATTTAGAGAGATCAAAGCAGTCTCACATGAATGTTTCTGTCTAAAGCCTGATTGATATGGGTGTAACAGCAAGTGTTTCATTAAATATGACATGCATGAGTCATGGACATGTTTTTCCATCAATTTTGACAAGTTTTGGTAGTATTGAAATTGGCTGGTAGTTATCAGCATCATTCTTAGAACCAGATTTGTGCATAGGCATTACTTTTGCAGTTTTCCATATTTTGAGGACAGATGAGGTTGCAATGCTTGAATTGATAATGAATGTTATGCTATCTGAAATAGCTGAGGCAGAATTTTTAATGATTGGTGTACCAATCTGATCAAGTCCTGTAGCTTTCTTGGTATCAAGTTTACTGAGACATTTTTTACGAAGTTATTTTGATATTGGTGTGATAGAGAAACATACCTCCTTAGGAGTTTTGCTGCTGCAGAACTTTTTCAGTTCATTAAAGTTCTTTTCTATCAATGGTTCTTTTAACTTGGTGGTAATGTTGGTAAAAAAATCATTGAAAACATTTGCAATCTCAGTGTCATCAGTGACTTTGGTGTCATTTACCAGAAGTGAGTGAATTTTATTTGTCTGATCTTTGTTTGTTACCCCAATGAGTTCATTGAAGACTTTCCAAATGGAGTTTGTGTTGCTCTTTTTATTTCCAAGCACTGATTGATAATAATTTTTTTTTTTGCGTTTTTAATCATACTTGTTATTTTATTCATCCATACTTTATATTGTGCATGGTTTCCCAAAGCCTTCAGTTGCTCTTGTGTCTTCATAGTATCTAGGATTTCAGTAGTAAATCAATTAGGTTGGATTTCATACTTTACTTGATGTACTTTTAGTGGTACATGCTTAGAGACTACATCCATAAATAAGTCTGTCCACACTCTCAGAGCTTCATCTATGTCATCAAAATTTTGGATTATATTCATGGAATTTTATATAGGTCATTGAGAAATTGTTCTTTACTACAATTTTGGAACGATCTGTAAGTGATAGTTTTGTGTGTATTTTTCCTGTTTCTCTTGCATTTAACCTTTCTTGTCAAAAAAGTAGGATAGTGGTCACTATGTCCAACATTCGGTGCATTAACATAAGCCATATTGTCTGATAGGTTGTTATAAATGTGATCAAATAAAGTGCCTGATATTTCTTTTACCATTGTGAGTTCATTTCCAGCTGGACTAGGCCTAATGATTCAATAAATTCCATCCAGTTACTCCTTATTTACACTGTCAAGTCTCTGTTTCTTTCACCTTTGCAAGAACATTTTCTATTTGTTTCAAAAAGTTATCATTCCAAATTGCTTTGGAGGAAGGTGGCCAATAAATGAAACCAACTAGGAATTATTCTGCATTATTTTAAGAAATTTCACCCAAATACTGTCAATTTCATGTGACTCCAAGTCAGGTAGCCTTTCTGCATTTACATCTTCCCTAATGTATCCAAGACCTCCCCCTGCTGTCGCTCAGTCCCTGTGTAATGGTTTATTGTAGCCTTGACAGTGAAATAGATTATCATTGTGGTTAGCATTTAATTTGGTTTCAGTGAGTCCTAAAACATGTATATTATTTTCCTTGGAAGACAACATTAACTTAATCTGGTCTATTTTCCCCACACTACCTTGAACATTTAAGTGACCTATGTTACATCCTTTTGTATTTAGTTTCATATCAATTATATGTATTTCATCATGCAATGGGGTACTCAATGAGATTGTCTCCATACAACTTTTATCAGTTTGGTAATATATAAGGTGGCCATATAAATGAGGTGGCCTCTGTATTTTCTATGGTATCTGTGCATGGTCTTCCTTTATCAAATGATACTGGGGTGGGGTGGTGAGTAGCAACAAAAAGTAAATCAGTTTAAACATACTTAACATTGTTTGGTAAAATAAATAATCCTACATGTATACATTTTCTAAGTTGTGCAAAATACTACTGACTTGTAGATATTAGAGTCTTTGCCAAGTACCAAACATTTTTCAATATGTATCAATACTTGTTTTGCAAGATATAAATAAACAATTACCCTCATTCTTGTCTGTCTTGTTTGAACTATGTGTAGAGCTTGGTCAGCTCTATTTTCAGGCTTCACAGCATGTCTTCCTCCTCTTCCCCCTTTGGTTCTTGCTCAATGTCCTTCCTCTCCCTCTCCCTCTAAAAGGTTGCTCTGGACTTGAGCTTGAAGTGAGCCGATTTCAGTCTGGGTAATAACAAAGTTTCTGTATTTGAATTTATCATTCAGTGTGTATCTTCTCTATTACACATTATAATTGCTACTGTGGTCAAGTTGTCTCTCAAATGAATTTTAATATGTAAAAGTATTTCATAATTTGACAACTAATGTATTCATGAATACTTATCAAACTTATAGGAATATAGTGCTAAATGAGAATCAGAAATTAATACATGCGAGGTTGTGATTTGATGGAAGTTTTCTGGGTTGGATCAGGTAAAGTGTTGGGTGGGGGTGGGTGGGGTCCAAAATTTGAAAAGGGTAGCTACTTTCCTCGAACGGGCATCAAAGCAATATCTAAGTGGCTATTTACTCAGTGTGCATAATACCCAATAAACATGCGCAAGAATAAAACGGTGGTCAAACTTAAAGTGACAAGTGACTGTACGTTTGTGTGTGTGTACTTTTTTATGATCTGGCCCTGACCTTTGGACCTGGATTCCATACTCCTGTCGCAGATTTTGATAAAACTTATTTAAAACCTTGTGTATGTGAAGTATTAACTTGGAGAAGCATACCACGATTTCTTTTCCGCTTTGTTTGAAACGTCAGGAAGATGAGTGTTAGGGGTCCACTGGTGACAATGTGGTTAGCATTTATAAATTGATTTATGACATTACTAAGTTTTGAGCATTTTTAAGTATCCTAAATGCTTTTCGTTTATAAAATTGAGTGGTGGGGACGTGAGGGAATGCGAATACTATGCAGGAAATCGAGTATCTGTGGGGTTTTGCAATACTGTACAAAGCAAGTCGATTTAAATCATTCTCGTACCACAAAAACTTTTCAATATAACTATAAAAGTAGTTCTACATAAACTTAAATGTTTCCTCTCAAAATTAAAATTAGAAAAGAAAAGGATAAGGAGAAAAGAACGAAATCAGAAGATCATACTCACCATTGTTGACATATTGCGCGGTCACGTGGCGTGGTTTTGTTTTACGTCATCATCATCAGTGTTTATAATATGGCATATAAGTATGCAAATTTCTATGGAGGTCACCGGAATTATTTGCGCTATTCGTTTGGGATCTGCCGATCACTGCCGAGCGGGATTTCAATATGGAGACGATAGATTCGTTACTCTACGTACGAAGATTTCAGAGAGCTCGTATTTCATGAGAACCTCTACGTACTTGATATTACCCCATAATTGCCATTTAAATAGTATTTAATCAGTTGATATACATAAATGTCCCAAAATTTTTGCAAAAAAATTCACCCTCAGCTGCACTAGTGTGCCTTTAAACATATTTAAAGCGAACAATGCATTATACTCTTTAATGCATATAAAAAGCGTATGAAAATGAGTAATACAAATACAAATAAACTTTCATCCCACTTCACAAATGGTACATTTAGTTAGGTGGTTGACTTTTGGAGTTTTAACGGCATTTTCAGCATTTATTGCCCAGTAAGCAAGTGTTTGGAAAGATAAACAGGTATGTTTGTGTAACATCCCTGCATCTATCTGCAGAGAGAGAGAGAGAGAGAGAGAGAGAGAGAGAGAGAGAGAGAGAGAGATTGCATGTTAATAATGGTGGTCGTGCACAACCTGCTCTTACCTCATAAAAGGTATAGCAGTCCGCAAGTAAATGTTCCTACTCCAAACTATTGCGTTCCTTATACAGCACCACCCAATTTACCTGTACAAGTTCCTATTGTGTCTTTTTTTTTTTTTTTATAATCGCATTGTGTACATCCACTGAGGAGGCATCCGGTATCACGTATCTCCTTCAGTGTAACACAACCTTGAGCAGTCTACTAGTGTGGTGTCATATATCAGGTCTTCGTCCGAAAATATTCGTCGAGTCGAATTTTAACAAATGTCACAAAGAGGATATATTTAACTTATGAGCTGAAACAAGTACAAGATTTTGGTTATCTATAAACCGATCATAAAAATAATCGGTAACTTTTCAAGCGCCTAACGCAGGAAGAGAAATTGAGCTATCTAGATTTTAGACTAAGCTAGCTAGGCTGTCGTTTTTATTGTTATTGAACTGAATACCAAGGCCTTTAGAATAGGAACAGCGGCATACCCCTCAAACTTCAGTTTGAGCGAAAGCTATAATGTAGGTGTATCGACAAATTTGGGTGCGTATGCCGCTCTAAATGTCTTGCATTCACGCTCTCGAATGTAATTATAGTTTAAAAAGGTATCTAAAGCGTGTGAATGAGTATACTATGGATAAGTGGATGTTCAACGGCATGTCAACATCGTAAAAATCTGCAGTATGACCGAGAATAAATGAATGCATTTGTATATAAAATATGATCATAAAAAGCGATATTCAAACGTGTGAATTCAGGACAATAGTAAATTAAAGTTAACATTTTTAGAATTAGTGCAAAGGTCTAACCACCGGAAAAAAATTTTTGGTGAGAATTCAAAGATTTGAAGAACGGTTACCAAATATCACGAAGAAAAAAAATAACACGAGATGGTTCACGATCTGTTTAAAACCAGTTCGACCTTAAGAAATTCAGTCTTTTTTTTAATGAAAGCTTGCTTCGAGTGACATTGGTGATAACAGTTTTTGAAATAAATAAAAATTATTCAATTATAAATCAATAAACGAATATATAAAAGCTAAATAAATAAGTGATACTGCATTATTTTACGGTATAAGGTTATTGTTATTAGGATGTGGATATATACTTTGTGTCTCTGAGGTCTCCGAAGAGACTTAAAAACTAAATGTGTGTGTGTGTGTGTGTGTGTGTGTGTGTGTGTGTGTGTGTGATTTGGATAGCTATATGTTGTTCTTAACTTTTGGTCCATGACTGTAGATTGCAATGAGCTATTATTAAGTTGTTTATTTGAGTCGTGTTCTACTTAATGAACCTTTTTGGGGGTAATTTACTATTGGATAATTAAATCTGGTGGGTTGTGTTGCAATATAGGTCACGTAGGAGGTACTGCGAATTAGAGTCGTGGAGATATATATAAGGACAGAGTTGAACAATTGTTATGTTTCCAAGTTGATATTTCCTGGTATTGTTCTTGTTTTAATATAAGTCCGCAGATGTATTTAAAGTTGTTTTTAGATTTAATTTGAGAAGTATCATTTGTTTGAATTATTCGTTGAAATTACAAAGTGGTAACTGACTCTGGACTAAAGCAACATTTCTCATTATTGTGAATTCATTTTGTTTTGGACAAATGCCATATTGCTACATCAAGGCTAGTGGAGATTCAGCATATTCAATGATATTGGTACATCAGCACATTCGAGACATGGAATTCATTCGGAATACTATTCATTTGGAATTGTGATGTAACATTTTAGGATTATTTTGGATTTAATTCATAATACTTTAAGTTCCCCATTAATGTCAATTTTATAACTTGTAGAATTAAATTATTTATTACGTTTTACAAAACTTATTGATTTTTTATTTATTTTTTTTTCTTCATTCTGTTACTTATTTAAGACCATATATTCGTAACATATGGTATACATAGTTGGGGTGTTTTATTAAAAGAATGAAATAAATACTCGAAACAATGTTATAACCTATACTAAATATGCCATAGTTAAACGTATCCTTTTACATGTGAGGAATCAGTCACGTAGTTTGTAAGCCGTGTGAACGATTGTCAGTCGTCTGCCCGTGCTGTGATAATATGATTACCTCAGGCATATCCTAATCATAGAATATCACCTGTCGCTGTAACAACACTCATAATCAGCGTGTGAATTATTAAAGTGGAAAGAAATGTACACACATAATTGCAAACATTAAGTTATTTCACTTCCATTTATAAAAGGGTATTCTTTTCGTCCTGAGCGTGTGTGCGATTTAGATTTTTGACGTAGCTTTTACAATTCTAAAGTCATATCGCTACGATGTCTGCAGTGTGGCAGCTTATAGAGATGTCAAGCAATGGGGCATCATGCCGCAGACAGATAGCATCATGTCCCACCCAGTCACATTATACTGACAACAGGCCGACCAGTCCTGACATCAACCTCTTAATGCTGAGCTCCAAGCCAGGCAGCTGCTAGTACCATTTTTATAAGTCTTTGGTATGACTCGACCGGGGTTTCGAACTCGCGATGTCCCGCATCCGAGGCGGTCGCTCTAACCTCTTAGGCCACGGAGCGGTCTCTTTTCGTCCTGAAAGGAAATAGAATTTGTTATCACTCGTTTAGGACGAACATGATCTAAATAATATAGTGGCAATGTGTATACAAATTTACACGCCCATAGACCGTCCTGAAGAGTGTGTGTGTGAGATTTGGATTTTTAACGTAGCTTTAACAATTTTTCAGTCATATCGCTACGATGTCTGCAGTGTGGCAGTTTATAGTGATGCTTAGCACTGGGGCATCATGCTGCAGATATGTAGCATCATGTCCCACCCATTCACATTATCCTGACACCAGGCCGACCAGTCCTAACACTAACCTCTTAATGTTGAGCGCCAAGCGAGGCAGCTGTTAGTACCATTTTTGTAAGTCTTTGATATGACACGGCCGGGGATCGAACCCACGACATCCTGCATCCGAGGCGAACGCTCTAACCACTAGGCCACCGGAGTGGTCCCGTCCTGAAGACAATATCCTTTTGAATAATAGTGTGACAGATGCCTAAGTCCATTAAGTTCTATGTAACTCGTATGTTTTGTTTTCGTTGTTTTTATTTTTTTTTCGCAGTGGTGTAAAATCCATTTGAAAATTACCCCGCCCCCCCCCCCCAAAAAAAAAAAAGAAAAAGACAAGCATGAGATACCAGCCATCACCTTCTTCTGAGACTGGCCGGTCCCCAAAGGTAAATATGTTTATAAACACCTATCGAACGATCGATAGAGAACCCTACTTAAGAAATTTTTTCCTTATTTTTGTTGTTTTCTTTTTCCCCTACAAGGCTTTGATACATATTTAACTTTAGCGTAGGCTCCAACCCATTTATTCCAGGACTTATGGCCATATTATAGCTATCAGTTTTAGACTGACGATCTAGATCACTTATTCAATAACATTTATAATGGACATGAAAAAGATCATTAAGTTATGGGCATTTACAATGGATAGAGAATAATTTCTTTTGTTCTTTTATGGCCGCATGTGCTGAACAGCGTAGTTTATACTTATTTGCTTTCCGTATATTTTTCGCAATCTTTTTTTAACTTTGAGGGATGTATCCCTCTCAAGCTTATGGCATATCGTCTACTGTCGGTTACTAAAAATAGTTTGCATTTTTAATAATAGGCATTTTTTATTATTAGTTCTAAAAGTGAGTATAGCTGTGTAAAGAGACATAACTCGCATTTTAATCCAAAGAGAAAATGATCATACTCGGTATTGTTTGCCAACTTATATGTTTCAATAACAAAAAACGTATAAAATTTTCTGTTACAATATTTTAGGACTTAAGGATAAAGATAAGAAAAGACTCAAACATTGAACATTCATACTTCATATTTTTAGAGGGATCTTGGCATTTACTTGTGATCATGAATAGGAAATGCTGATCAATATTTTCCAGTTTATGTTTATCTCTTTGATCTTATTATTGTACCGTATTTCCCAACTGTCCAGATCATAAGCATTCTTAGTACTCTGATTCATGGTGAAGAAGTTTCAATGTTGTGAAGCTACATGATGTCACAGTGAAGACTTCCTTCACCACTGAAGGGAGAAATGGATTCCAAGCTCTAAAAGAATTACGAGAAGATGCGTCTATCAGTAACACAGATATACTCAACTAGCATGGGAACAGACTGCATCAGTCTGCAAAATGAACAGTAAAGTTTGTTTGGGTTTGAAAGAAAGGAAAAAGAGTAAGGAGTGGATCAAGTCTGACAAAGAACGTCTTTGACGAGAGACGTGACATAGAAGAGACTGGCAGACGCCAAATCAGCCAGACTTCAAGAAAGCAATACAGAGCGGCAGACCGGAAAGTGAAGAAACATGTAAGAACAGACAAACGGGCATTCATGGAAGACCTTGCAACGCAAGCTGAAAATGCAGTATGTGGTGGAGAACAAGGAAACGTATACAGAACCACCAAGCTCGTTTGTGGCAAGTACAGTGGCAGGTCAGGTGCCCCTATCAATGATAACCAATGATAGTTACTGACAACAAAGAAAGAGCAGGAAACAAGCAGGACAGAGCATTTCAGGGAAGTTCTGAACAGATCACCATCTGAAGAAGCGGACACCCAAGAAGCTTTGGAAGATCTTGAGATTAACACTGCTCCACCAAGGAAAGAAGAAATCGCTGCAGCTATCAGATATCTCATAAATGGCAAATCTCCAGGACATGCTAACCCGAATGCGGAGATGTTCAAAACAAACTCAGAAGTTGCAGCCTCCATTCTCCAGCCACTGTTGCCAGCAGTTTGGGAAGGAAAATAAGTACCCAAGGATTGGACCAGACGAGTTATCGTCAAGATTCCCAAGAAAGGAGCATTCAGCGGCTGTTACAGTTGGCGTGGTATCACCCTACTATCCATGCCCATTAAAAACCTTGCCAAGGTTATCATCAATAGGATCTCAGATGCAGTCAACAAATTTATGAGGAAGGAACAGGCCAGATTTCGGAAAGGAAGAGGATGTATAAATGCTCACTCTGGAAAACATTATAGAACAGTGCACAGAGTGGCAGAATCAGCTGTACATTAACGTCGTTGATTTTGAAAAGGCTTTTGACAGCATCCCCAGAGAAAGCGTTTGGAGTATTCTGAGAGCTTACAGAATTCCCCTACAAATGATTCAATTCATCATGACTGTTTACACCAACTTCACATGCAGCATGGGATTCTGCGACTTGTGCTTTGAAGTCAAGACTGGAGTGTGACAGGGATGCATCATGTCTGCATTACTCTTCATCCTAGTAATTGACTAGATCATACAGAGAAGAATAAAATATACGTCAAGGGGTATCAGATGGACACGGTTTTCCACACTTAGGACCTGGACTTTGCAGACTATCTCGCGTTGCTTTCTCACATCCACCAGCAATTGCAAGATAAGACAACGCCTCTGCACCTTTATTCACCAGGTAAGAATGATAATAACCAGAAGAAGACAGAGGTTATGTATCTCAACATATCTCAACACAGACTCATCAACACCAATCAGGATTGACGATGTAGACTTACCCACCACTAACAGCTTTATATACCTGGGCAGCATTATCCGACAAGATGGAAGCACCAAGAACGACATCCAGAGTAGACTAAGCAAGGCCATAAATGTATTCCGAAGTATGGACAGTGTATGGAGATCGACACAGTATGGTATCTGCACCCAACTTAAGCTGTACAAATGGTGTGTCTTATCAACTCTACTGTATGGCTCGGAGTTCTGGCGTGTGAAAGAGTGTGATCTTGCGAAGCTCTTGTCATTACACACCACTAACTTTCGCAGGATACTGTACGTCTGTGCCTGAGGACAAATTCCAACCATGACCTGCTTGTGCGATGCCACCAAGAAAAAATGGCCACCATCATCAGAAGACGCTGGGGATGGATCGGGCATGTGATGAGAAAGGAGTCAGAAGCAATTTTAAGGACAGCACTGCATTGGACACCCGAGGGACGATGGAAGCTTGGGAGGCCTAAGACATAACGGCGTTGTACTGTTGAGACTGAGATGAAGACCCTTTACCACAGCTGGGAACACTTGAGAAAATGGCCAAAGACAGACAGAAGTGGAAGACCTTCATTACTGCCCCCCAAGCTAATGTGCGTAATAGGCAGTAAGATGAGACGACTGTTATTAGGTGGAATAAGTTGGAAATGATGATGCTCATTGTCAGTAGTATATGGGAGCTGTATAGCCTCACGTAGACCGTAATGTAAATAAATGCAGTGTTTGTTACCCGAGTAAAAATAAATGCAGTGTTCGTTACCCGAGTTAGAAATAAATGCAGTTTGTTACCCGAGTTATAAATAAATGCAGTGTTGTGTTCTGAATCATTACACTTTCCGTTTTTTTTTCAAAGTTTCCTCATGTCCCGTGTTTCTGAGGGTGACTGAAACAAATCTGCCTTCTTCAAAATTACTTTATGATACTGAACGTATTGGTCGCCAAACCAAGTTGGTAAGTTTCTCCCATTTATCAGTTTTCCATCTCCGCCAAAGGTCACATTAATGAGCCGCCAAGAATACTTGAAATAAGTTGTGAAGACTTGTTCCAAAACGTAAAGCACATACAAACAAACAAGCACACAGACATCCATCCTGAAATCTAAGCATTCGTAAATTCATATTTGGTCTAAATTAATTATTACAGCCTATTTAGTCCAAATGCTGGCCTTGGTACACTGGAAAATGTATGTATGTATGTATGTATGTATGTATGTACGCACGCACGCACGCACGTACGTACGCATGTATGTATGTAAGTATGTATGTATGTATGTATGTATGTATGTATGTATGTATGTATGTAAACCAGATTAGTGTCATGCATGTAAAGACTTTACACAGTACTGTGAATGGCCTAACAAAGCCAAATCCCTGATTAAACATAAACGAACCTCTTTCTAATAAACCATTGCCTAATATTCTGATAGCAGATCCATCTAGAATGACTTAAAACAATTAAAGTCTATGAAACTAGCATGTACAAGTCCATGTTAAATTATCATCAATGACAATAGATTCATTGACGATCACGATATTGCAAACCAACTGAACCTCCTTTTTGTTTTTACTAATATTTCTCAAACACTTGATAAGTCTAATTTTATAGGGCCTAATAAACCTACTACCTTTGTCTATCATATTGGTTTCGGAGCCTCGGGTGGCCGAGTGATCTAAAGCACTCGCCTTTACCGAACGCTACCATCTCACATCTGTCCGCCTGGGTTCGAGTCTCGGGCTCGGTCTATGTAGGTATGTGAGAAAACTTGCCAGTAGCTTCCGGTGGGTCTGTGGTTCTTCCCTGGATTTTCCCAGGTTCTTCCTCCACCAGTTATATTGACCGTTAATGTATAGCCTATTGACGTAATGAAAAATGGCGTTAATCCCAAGATAATAGAAAACAATCATCATAGTTTCAATATCCCCCAAATTCCATGAACTGACAATACTGACAATATCACAAAAATTGACGTTAACAAGTCGACAGATCTAGATGGAATGCACATAAAAATTCTGAATATTTCGGCCTTGTCTCTCTCTGACCATTTCCTGAAAATTTCCAAAGTAATTGAAACTAGCCAAAGCATTCGCAGTTCTGAAGAAAATTAAAAATATTGACTCATCCAACATCCCATGTATGCTCTACCTGCACTTGAAAAAAGATTGCATGCAAATTTCAGTAAGCCTCCAATCAGATATTTTAACAAGTTCCAACTCCTCCATAAATCACAATCAGATTTCTGACAAAGGCATTCATGACAAACTTCCGTGACGAAACTTACAGATTAGTGGCTACTAGCGACTGAATTCGGCAAAATTACTGTTTGTTTTTTTTTAATACCAAAAAGCATTAAATTTGTATTTTTAATCATGTCGTGCTCATTAAAAAATGTCGAGTCGCCAATTTCTTTTCAAAATTCAGATTATTGATTGAAGCATATCTCGCTAAATCATATCTCTCAATTTATCTGTTTGATGTAAACAAAACAATGTGTATTACTGCATCTAAAACGAAATATATGATAGTCGGAACAAGAAAGCGCATATCCATTAAGATTTACTTAGTTCTCAATCAAAATGTCACAGATCTGTCAAGTGTTAAAGACAAAATTCTTGATCTTACATAGATCAACACCTTCGTTGGAATTTACATAACTGTCACCTATGTGCGATGGACTTCTAAAAAATGAATCTCCTAAAATTATTGTCTAAATTTCTGTCTCATTAGTCACGCGAATTTTAATTTTCTGGAATCATACTTTACAATACCATAACTGATAGACTAGGGGTGTACTATGGGGATACATACCATAATTGATAGACTAGGGCTGTACTATGGGGATACGTACCACAACTAATGTTGTACTATGGGGATGCATACCATAATTGAGAGACGAGGGCTGTATTATGGGGATACACACCATAACTGATAGACTAGGGCTGTACTTTTTGGGAATACATACCATAACCAATAATCTCAGGCTGTACTATGGGATACATACTTTAACTGATAGACTAGGGCTGTAATATATGGGGATACATACTATAATTGATAGACTAGGGCTGTAATATATGGGGACACATACTATACTTGATAGAGTAGGACTGTACTGTGGGGATACATACCATAGCTTATAGACCAGGACTGTAGTATAGGGGTACATAGCACAACTGATAGTCTAATGCTGTACTATGGGGATACATACCATAACTGAGAAACTACGACTGTACTATGGGGATACGTACTATAATTGAGAGACTAGGGCTGTAATAAATGGGGATGCATACCATAACTGATTGATTAGGATGTACTATGAGATACATACCATAACTGATAGACCAGGGCTGTACTATGGGGATACATACCACAATTGATGGTCTCAGGATGTATTATGGGGATACATACTATAACTGATAGACTAGGGCTATATTATGGGAATACATACCATAACTGATAGTCTAGGGCTGTACTATCCTATACATACTTTAATTGAAAGACTAGGGCTGTAATATATGGGGATTCATACCATAATTTAAAGAATGGGGTTGTACTATGGGAATCATACCATAAGTTATATACTAGGGCTCTACAATGGGGATGCATACCACAACTGATAGCCTAGAGCTGTACTAAGTGGGAATACATAAAACAACTGATAGACTAGAGCTGTACTATATGGGGATACATACCACAACTGATTGACTAGGGCTGTACTATATGGGAATACACACGACAACTGAAAGTCTAGGGCTGTACTATGGGGATACATACTTTAATTGATAGACTAGGGCTGTAATATATGGAGATACATACTATAACCGATAGACTAGGGCTGTACTATGGGGATACATACCACAACTGATAGTCTAGGACTGTAATATATGGGGATACATACTATAACTGATAGACTAGGGCTGTAATATATATGGTAATACATAACTGATAGACTAGGCCTGTACTCTATGTTGAAACACGCACAATTATATTCTATGAATGATTGATAAACTCCAGAAAATGGCCGCAAGAATAATTATGAAACTTCCTTGTTGAATGGCCGCAATTCCCGTTTTGTTCGCACATCTACAATGGCTATCACATCGTCGCAAGCCGCTGGTGATAATCCATTACGCCCCTTCATCTCCCGTGTCCGCCTCTGCGGAGCTTATCTCATTTTTGATGAACAATGCATAGACCTTTTTAACAAATCACAGTGAGCGCAAGTATATTTTCCTCACTATTGTGACCAAACATGACTTTTCACGCTAAGCCAGTCAAACTCTCTCTTCCAAGCACAATCACTGATGCGGAGATCATTGTTACGCTGTGTTGTTGATGACGCATTTTTTCTGCATGCTCACTGATAAACATGAAATCTCAGCACAGGTAGGAACGGCATCTTCGCTAGCCAAGGTTCCCATAACCCCATCTACACCTTGGCGGATCGAACAGCTATATCGATGCTTTGTCCTAGCGATATCTATTGGACTTCATGTGTTGCCTCCCTTAGTATGAAATGCCAACTAACCAATGGCTTGGTGCATTGCACATCCGCCGAAAACGGTGGTGGTAATTGACCTAAAAAGGATACTTTGTAAGTTTAACACCGTAAGTATGACTATGTACCAGAGGGAAGCCATTACAGGTCTGTTTGAGTGAAAGGTATTTGTGCAAACACGGACCGGCACTGGAAAAGTGCTTATTTATCAGTCCTTTCAAGTTGTGTGCTCCCACTGTCTCGATCACGTAGGACCAGTGTTCAAATTTGAACAACTTAATTTTGAATGGATCATCCTATGAAATTCACAGACCCGAAGCACAGAAATATCTGCTCGATATGCCAAGGTGTAGATTGGGTTATCGCAACCTTGGCTAGCGAAGATGGTAGCAACGAGTGACCAAGAAGAGTAGCGAATTATCCCCCTTAGCTTGCGATCGTGTGACTATCAATACAAAAACGTATTGTTTATTTTAAACGAATCATGACATACACGTCTCTTAACAGCTTTTCTCCAGAATATATCTCTGAGCTAATTAAACTAAAATCATTGAAGACTAAGTGTAATCTCAGATCTACCACAGACCATGAATTCCAGATGTTTTTACTGTATCAGCACCTACCTTCTTGGAATTCCCTAGCTCTGTCCATACGAAATTAGAATTCCCTTTCTTCATTTAAAAGGTCATTATAAAAGTTCCTTTTGTGACCAGGTGTAATACAGTGTAGGACTGTTAACATATGTATGTATGTATGTATGTATGTATGTATGTATGTATGTATGTATGTATGTATGTTTCATTATGGCAATTAATTGTTGTGGTTAATTCCCCCTCACCAGCAATGATTGCTTTCATAAGATACGAGAAGTCATCCACGTCGCAAACCTGCTCGGAATTAGATAATTTACACAGAATAAAAAATGCTTCACTTACCCAAAGTTCTTTTAGTTCAGACACAGGGGAAAAAGTGGAAACAATAATGAAATCCCCCTTTTTAGAGGTCAGTAATTTTACAATCCAAAGTAATGACACGTGCGACTTGCAAGCTTGTTACCCACCGGCATTCAAGCTGTAATGACGTGTCATTAAATTAAGTCCATTCAGTTTGAAACATCAATGCATATTATTGCGAAAAGGATTTTAGCAAAAATAGCCTGCGGACTAGTTAACTGATCTTATTTTTCCGGGCTATTATGTGTCCATCGGGTAGTAGTTTACAAAAGTCTAGTTGATTCGATATACTGATTCGAAGACTAGAGTTGAATTTTAGATTAGTTAACTCGCTCTACTTATTCTAAACAAATGTTACCGTATGTATTATAGCTTCCATCTTAGAACAATGACACAAACCAGTCAATGCACACATGTATTTTGTAAGCATAATATGGTTATGCTACGACTTTCCCGAATAAATCTATAGACCAAATTCAAGAATTTTATCAGTGCAGCCAGGGTAATATATGAAGTATTTCTTAGATATTTACTTGCAGCCTTTCCATGCTTGCAGCCTGGGAAACACTTACCTTTTGTTAGCTTTCTTCCACATGTAAAGGGAGACACAGTCGCGCGTTTCTCGCAACCCACGGATCGTGGGTTTGATATCTGTAAAAATGAGAATATATTAACTGAATTTTAAATTCTAAACAAATACTTAGTTTAACTAAACTGAAGTATTTAAGCGGAATTTATAAATTTATTGCATGCATTGACGTCAGATTTTTTTTTTACATTTACAAAATAGATGACTACTTTCGCCGTGCAGGTTGAAAATCGTCAGCATTGTGAAACTCCATACCTCTTATACACAATTAAAAACTGGGACAACATACATCTATTAACAAGTTTCAAACATTATGGTTTAAGTAAAATTGTTTATTTCAGATTACAAATAAGCACACGCGTTGCCTTAAAACTTTAGAAGCCAATATTTGTGAAGATTGGGGGAATTTTTCATTGCTCGAGAAAAGAAGAGCAAGATAATTACAACAGTCCATCACAATAGTATTTTTTTTACAAACACATTCCTGTCTTAATGAACCGCCTTTTCCAAAGACCATTACTTTATGTCTGCCAATATTAATATTTGATTACATGTACTATAGCAATCGTGAAAATTATCCAGAAGTTTTGGTAAATCCTAATTGCTTTCTTAAAATGGAACTAAATAGTCATCAAAAGTAACAAAGCCAAATATAACTAGTTTAACTCTATGCAGACATTTTTCGTTCATTATAATATTTTTAGAGCTTCAATAAAAAAACTAAACTTGTATCGGTTATAAGCTTTACCTTGTATCAAAACTATTTCATATTCAAAAAAAGGTATGTGTTCTACGAGGCTAACAATGTCAAACACATGATATAACAGCGCTGCATTCAGAACATGGAACATTTTGCGACTTGCATTATGTCTAAATACTTTCAACAACTAACCATTTCTGTAAACAATACCAAATACCTTTTAAAATCAATAATAGCTGCGCAAAAGCTATTACCATGGCTTAAATATAAACCATGTAAAATAAAAATAGCACCAGTAGTTCATAACCCTTTCTTGAAACCAAATTGTGCATTCGATAGTTACGTCCTTTCCTTCGAACAATTTAGAAGTCACGTAAAATACTGGTTAAAGAGATTTGAAAGGCGAAATCGTCGAGTAATAGCTTTATAATTCCCTGTGTTACAAATATCACCAGACTTAAACATAGATGAAATTACCCACTCACCCATTGCGTAGGAAAATGGCTGCTTTTGAATGAAATATTTTATATATAGGGTCTAAGTATCTTCTGTCTGTTCCTCAGATGCTCAGACAAAAGATAACATTGCCATTTTGTATTGACAAAAAGATTTTGTTTTGATTATGCAAAGAGCTAAAATATTTAAAAAATTTCCGAAGAATACTTTCAGCAGAGGTCACATGTTTACTTTTAGTTAAAAAATTGCAAAATTTCCTGGAATTAATTAGAACATCTCAAAATAAATACCTCTTGTAATAATTTACTTTTGTATTGAAACTTTGTCTTTTGTTTTAGACATTTCTTATATTTCTGTTCCAAACATTATTAACATATCCGTTACGCTTAGAGTTTTCCGCAAACTGCTGCTTGATTTACGTAATGTTTATAACAATCCATATATTCTTTATCTAACCAACGCCCAGACAGCCACAGTGTGTCCTTCAAACATGTGCATAGCTCTCATTTCCTCGACACGATGTAGTCACCAAAGTGTTACAAGTGCTGTTAAAACCAACAGAAACAAACACGAAACTATTCTTTATCTGATTTGGTTCTACAGATGGTAAAATAAAGGAGACCGATTATTTTCTGCATGGGGCATCTCAAAATACGGTTTATATTACTCGTAAACTCTCTCACAGCTATATCATCTGTACTACCTGGATCATGAACATAAATATTTCCTATACACGTATCATAAGGGTCATGGTTCTTTTCTAAATCTTGAAGAAATACAACTGCATGTTGCGGATCCCACTTGTACCTAATTTTAGTATATTGCATATTGACACATTGAGAATTAAAACCACTACATTCAAGACAAACTCTTTATGGCGAATGATCAGAATAATTTGTAATACCATGAGCATAAGAAGGGAAAGTAATGTAAGATTGGTATAAAAAAGTATAATATAGTTTATAACATTACGTCCGCGAGGACATGTGTAAGTAAATTTATCAATCTCATGATCCATAAAAAGTCTACCGGCACCTATTTTTGATGGTATGGGAGTGCCTTGGGTGGAAGGACAATCTCGCCATCTGTGTGTAAATTATTTCCTTACCAAAAGGCCCAGAATTCTATTCTCAGTTTTGCCATCACAACTTTGCTTTTCATTGCCATGATACACATCAGACGGTAATTATGCTAATGCAATTTAAGGACTTTCTTTCCATTACTCTTTTCCTGCCGCTGAAACACGCTATCTATCTGGATAGTATGGCACTCCATATCGTTCAAAATGGATGGGCTGGAACGATCGTAGGATGACCTGGAGTAGGCCTAATGGTAGGGTGAGCTGGAGAAGGAGAAATGGAGAGATCGTAGGGTGAACTGACGCAACCATATGGTGAGTTGAAGTAATCGTAGGGTGAGGTTGGTGAGATCTTTGGGTGGGCTGAATTAATCGTACGGTGAGCCTGGAGAGATCGTAGGGTAAGCCTGGAAAGATCGTAGGGTGAGCTGAAGTAATCATAAGGTGAGGTTGGAGAGATCGTAGGATGAGCTGAAGTAATCATAGGGTGAGCTGAAATAATGATAGGGTGAGCTGGATTATTGAAGGGTCAGAAGGCGACCTTGAGAGAGATCTTAAGATGAACTTAAGTAATTGTAGGATGAGCTGGAGTTACCATAGGTTGAGCTGGAGTAATCGTAGGGTGAGCTTGGAGAGATTGCAGAGTGAGCTGAAGTAATCATAGTGTGAGCTGGAATAATGGTAGGGTGAGCTGGAGTATTTGATGGGTGAGCTTGGAGAGATCGTATGGTGAGCTGAAATAATCGTAGGTTGAACTGGAATATTGTAGGATGAGCTGGAGTAATTGTAGAGTGAGATGGAGTAATCGTAGGGTGAACTTACAGAAATCGTAGGATGAACTGAATTAACCGCAGGGTTAGATGAGTAATCGATGGGTGAACTTGGAGAGATCGTAGAATAAGCTGGAGTAATTGTAAGGGAGCTGAATTAATCGTAGGGGGAGCTGGAAAAGTGAGCTGGAGAGATAAAAACAAAATTGAAACTGGGTTCCCTAGAAACCAAAACGGGTAAATAATGATCAAATAATATAGCTATCGGATGAGTGTGAATGCCAGTTATTGGTAATTTGTATTAATTTAATCAAAAATACGTAAGGACTGGGCATTGTTATGAACGTAGCCAAAAAGGTCAAAATGTACAAAACTGTTATCTGATGAGACATAAGTTTACATTCTATTATGATGAGACCTTCTGAGAAGATAAACATGATCAATGCCTATTACAAATGGAAAACCTATCACGAAAAATGAGACCGCTCCGGTGGCCTAAGTGGTGCTGGTGGTCACGGGTTCGAACTCCGGCCGAGTCATAAAAAAGACTTATAAATATGGTACTAGCAGCTCCCTCGCTTGGCGCTCAGCGTTAAGAGGTTAGTGTTAGGATTGGTCGGCCTGGTATCAGGATATCTGTGGTATGATGCCCCAGTGCTAGACATCGCTATAAACTGCCACACTGCATACATCGTAGTGATATGACAGAAATTTTAAAGCTACGTTAAATTTCCAAACAAACAAACAAACAATATCACCGAATATGTGACTTTGTGCAGAACGTATTTCGACAGATGTATTCAGATAATTGTGTTATCTAAGTTGTCCAGAAGTGCCTTTCGTGATTAACATTCCCATTTTTAATATTTTTCATAATGCCATTAACCCCCTCCCTCCGACCAAAAACACAAAAGAAAAAGAGGTTGTATAATGTATCATTTATTGTCATCATTTGTCAGCTGTTGTCTGTATGTTAATGAAACGTTAAGTTATTACATGAGTAGAAGCCGAGCGTTTTTTACCTGTGTACGACTCCGGTTTGAAGTAACTTTTACTGCTGGTTTAGACTTTTTACCAAGAAACTTTCTGTAGAGTGTTTATTGTTTACAATTCTTGAACTATTTCATGTATTGAGTTATAGTCTTTTTCATTTGAAAAGGAAATTATCGATCATTTTACAACATTTGGGTTTCTCATCTTATTTAGGACCAGATGGCACGGCGGCAACACATTCACCATGAAACCCTACAGTTCGATTCTCTGGTTTCGACAAGTTGCAAATTTGTGGTGGACAACTAAAATCCGATCGATTCTTTGCAGTTATACATCTTCCTCCACATTAAAAACCATATTTTCTAAATTATTTAAAAAAGGAACTCAAGTTCATATCGAACTTGAAAAAATATGTTAAGATCATGGAACTTTACCGATCTGCATTACTTTGATATCTCCAGTAACGTGCTAATTTAATTTACTTAGAATTACACTTTCAGTATGTTATAAGAATTCAGATTTTGAGCTTCAGCTGGAGTTTCTTTAGTCCTCAAAGTTTCTTTGACACTGGTGTCATGACAACGAAATCTGAGCTCACAATCGCCTCGGATTAAATGATGAAACATTTTAAATTTGTAATCTGAATGTAAGTAACTATACTCAAAGCGTATGATGTCCAATCGTACTGTCGTCTGCCTTGTCAAAATAACTGTACTCAAAGCGTATGATGTCCAATTGTACTGTCTGCCTTGTCAAAATGAACGAGTTATTTGCTTCCAAGTTCCGTTATCAATAAAGTTTTGGACACTGACACTTACGAAACTATGAAAACTTAAATTTTCTTAAATTATAGGGGTATATTACAAGCGTGGCAAAAGTAAGTAGATCATACATATGTGTCAGTTTGCCAACTCTGCTCATTTTTGAAACAAATCTAAAATTAAAGTCACAATGTGCTCTCATTTTATCTATACTTTTGACCTGTTACTGAGTCCATATATGTTTAGAAAGCAGATCGTTGGCTGTACTACTTCGTGGTGCAAACATTTTGTGCTGTTTCAATTTTTGTTTATCACCAAAACTGCGGAAGGAGTCTGCTTCATACATCCGAGGCATTCATTTTGGCTTGACAAGAAAGGCTGAGGGTACTCTGATGGGAAAATGCTTAGATCTGCAAGTAGGTATCTCCCTTGGAAATTGTTTCACATGTGGTAATACTTTAAATGACAGTAGAACATTAATTTTTCGTCTAATGTTTCAAATGTTAATAAAAAATTCTCGAGTGACAGGAAAGAAAATTCAGCAAAAATATTATAAAGAATATTTAGAACAGGATGTTGATGATGATAAAAGGTTTATGAATAACAATATATTCAGAGTTGTGTTCTTCTATCAGAATTTATGCAAGTCAATCTCTGCCATCAGAATTTATGTAAGTCAGTCCCTGCCATCAGAATGTATTTAAGTCAATCTCTGCCATCAGAATTTATGTAAGTCAGTCCCTGCCATCAGAATGTATTTAAGTCAATCTCTGCCATCAGAATTTATGTGACTTAGTCTCATTTGAACTCTCCAAACCACCAGTATTCTCAAATCTTTGATTTCGCATCGTGAGGAATGCAAGAAGAATTAGAACTACTGGGCATGCTGAAAACATCAAGGTTTACATAAGCAGAATACTTTTTATTAGTTTTCCTTTGAAATATGAATATTGGTTCCAATATTGGAACTAGGGTTCCAATTTTGTTTCGCTCTTTCATTAATAGACTTGATTAAAAGTTAGGACCTTATGGAAAAGCGCGTTTTAAATCTAATATTAACTAACATTATTTTTTTATAGTTTGTCTCTATGTTCTCTCCAAGCTGACCCTACGATTACTTCTGATCACCCTACGATAACTTCAGTTCACTCTACGATCTCATCATGCTTACCATACGATTACTTTAGCTCACTCTACGATTACTTCAGCTCAACCTACGATCTCTCCATGCTCACCTTGCGATTACTCCAGCTCACCTGACGATTACCTCAGCTCACCTTACGATTACGTCACTTCACCCTATGATCTCACCAAGTTCGTGCCAAGATAACACTTAATCACCTTACGATTATTTCAATTCACCCTATGATATCTCCAATTCTCTTTCTCCAGCTCACTCTACAATTAGTCTAGGTCACCCTACGATCACTCCAGTTGTCCATTTTGACCGATTTGGAATGCCATAGGGTAGCAATTAAAATTTGGCTTTAACGGTATCCTTTTTGCCCCTCTTCGGCCTTCCAAAACAGTCAGCAGGATCTATTTTCACATCGGTCGCATTTGGAAACTACTTGCTTGCCATGCATTTTGATTGTCATCTGATTAGGGTCCCGGAAATGGGTTCTCATATACACATGAAAAATTATAAAAATTGTTCCTCATCAGTCTGATATAGAGATCATCGAGATGATCACGAAGATCCGCGACTATATTACAAGGATAATTTGACCCCTTTTCACAACATCACCCCTTACATGTACGAGACTCTGCCATACTTCTCCCATTCTCTGCATGACTGCATTGACCTGGCGATCTATATGAGCCACAATGGACGCTAGAGCGTTCAACGACTCTTTAATATTGTCTATCTGTACGATTTTCGAAATAATATATTCAAGCTTGATGTGGATGTCTGACAACGCAACTTAAATATTGTGAATGTTTTAGTGGGTAAACGGGGGAAGGTGTGAGAGAGATATGCATAAGGGGATATAAAGCATAATGAAAATTTTCGATAACATTCGAGATGTGATAGATAGGCGACGAAGGCTGTGACCGCACGGGATTCACGTTCAATGAGCTTTCATACTGAGTTCAAAATTTTCTTTTAAACTATTTTGTTTTTGTTTTTATGGTGTCGTGTTAGTAAGATTCGGTTGCTAAAAGAACAAAATACACTCACCAACTCACCAATAATCCAAACTGAAACAAATAAACACAGTAAAAGTTGTAATTACGGATCCGAGGTCTAAGGAAAAAGCTGCGAGAACCACGCAAGTGCACATAACCAATTCATTTATGGATTAGAAGCAAACTGAGGACCCACACATGCAACCGAAACTTGACTTCTGGTTTGATGACGGACAAAAGATGTCTGTTTCTGCCTGTCCCAAAAACTGAACTAAGTTGAGGTAATTTTTGAAGCAGAAGTGTTTGGAAATAGTAAGCCCAATCTATTCTTTAAAATTTGTATTAGATCCCACCCTTTTCGAACACGGCTTTTGGCATGTGCGATACTGCTTTTGCGGCGCTCATTTGTTGTGCATACACATGTAATGTCGCACAGAAGTTCGTTATATTTCGTTTAAGGGCTATTGGTCATGTACAATTCAGTACAGGTGGGTGGGTGATGGTACTCTCATTGTTAAGAAATGGCAGCAAAATATGGTAATAGTGATATCTCATTTCTTTCAATACAGCATCCTGCAATATGTAGCAATGAGTGTATAAAAGAATGTAACTTACAATAAACAATCCATACCCTTTTGTCCACAGACTTTGATGCATGATACAGCAACGTGGAGTCTGTATGTAGCGAAATTAAATGTCTCTGACACTTATGAATAATCCATTTAATTGAAAGGAGAAGTGGATTTTGTTTAAAATTTGGAGATACTGAACATGGGCTGTTTATCTGCACATACTGTTTGCAAATTAAAAGGACTGTAGCTAGTCTTAGAATAACATCGACAATAGTGCATATGAAAGTTAGAAAGGTATGTATTGGCCATAAACAGCATTTTGTGATGAAGAAAATTACACAGTTCTTCCTGTAGTTTTGTAATAATAATACTGGCACAGTTTTTAGTTCCAAATATTATGATGATCTCCAAAATGAACAGTCTGGAAAATTTCCACATTCCCTACTCATATGTCTTTTTGTATATCTATTGATCTATTGTACCACAACTGGTAATTCGGTTTCCCATACTTCATTAATTAATGAATCTTGAGTTAAAATATACAACCACTTTCTTCGTATCCAAAGTATTGGATTCATGACAAAATGTACAAAATATAGGACTTGGATCTAACATTTCCCCTTTATGCAGACCATCGACCACATTAAGCTGTCACCTTGTATCCTGCTTTCAAAAGCATTACATGCATTTGCAAATGGCTATATTGAACGACAATACCACCAATTTACCCTGTGTTCAAATACCATACATAAAATGAGAAAAATAACTAATGATCACCAATACAGAAAATAACGTTACTAATCCACGACTAATTTTTATACAACTAATTGTACAAAATGTTGCCAACTCTTTCCCCATATGTAGCCTACTCGACACACCGTAGAGTTGACTGTGGGAAACCACATGGATATACATGTATATGTCATATTCATTATTACTTAGCATGTTGCGGTATACCTGGCTTAACATTCACAATTCGTAATATCCAAAAGAACTGAACGAAGTACATTCTTCTAAAGTATATAACTGCTCATATCTTACCTGAACAGTTTGCAATTTTGTTTAAATTTGTATGATTGTTAATTTGAATCACACTCTTTCTTTGCGGAATGTGCCTTCTCTAACACTAGCGGAAACGCATACCACAACTAGAATAGGTATCATACTTACAAGCAAATTAAAAATATATCCCATTCATGCATACATGTAGGGTCTATTTATGATAAGTAGCTAGTAGCAAACACTTTTCATTATCCTTAGTCGGATATTAAGAACGTAGGACAGATGATACCCGAAGATATACACTTTGGCGGATTAATATTAGAGAACTACATGCAGTGGAAAAAAGATATGAAAAGAAGTAAAAAGTAAACAAGCAAATAAGTCATTTTATTGTTTGTATTTCAGGAATGTTTTAGAATTCTCTTCTCTATTATTACCGACCACAACCGTACTTTCAATATGGAATGTTTGATAGCCATCGGGTTACAGGTATGCGCGTAATTTGATTGCCAGTCAAGGGACCAAATTGACTGAAGAATTCCAATATGGCAGCTCCCATTACATGGCATAGTGGTGTTTGCCACGTGCGTTGTACGCAAGGCCGAATTTATATAATAAATGTAACGCTCGCTGCATCTGCATCTTCCTCAGTCTTCATGCAGCAAGATAATTATATCAACGCCTTGATCTATTGCGCGTGAAAATCAGTTTGTCAATTTTAGCTAATATAAATCCATTACTCGCACGATTATCCCTGAACATTTTCATTTATTCAGTGTAATGCATTATATTTGGATATATCATACTAACCCACCCTGTTAAGCTTATTCGTATTACTAATAGCCTTTAAGACAGAGACTCGAATATATTTAGACATGCAAGCAGTCTTCCTATTTTGTATTTCAACGATGTACAAGACTTAAGGGCGAGGATAATGGGAAAGGCGGAATAAATGAGACACTTGCTGGAGATCGATGCTGCTGTTTTTCTGTTGTTTGTAAAACATTATCTGTAGTAAATGTTCACAAGCTATAGTCACATGTAATTTTTTGCAAAGAATGTTCACAACATATAGTCCCTAATTATACGGCAAAACCTGTTGCATTAGGGCTTTGTGTGCAGTGATATTACTGCGAGATCAACTTTTAATGACGACAAATTTTGCTCGCAGTCTCATCATGGTAGTTGAAACATTTATGTTCTTGTAATATTTATCAGTACATTTTTATAACTTAACCTTTAACGGGCAGTGTATAGCAAAAAATGTGCGCACGTGCCGGTACATACATATTTTATATCGCCTGGGTTGAAGGGCAGTGCGTTAATGTGGTGTTTATTTTGTACTGAAAGTAAAACTGATCTAGTGAGTATACTTTACTTCCACGTCCAATGGCGATTCCCACCTTACTTACCAGTTTCGACTCCACAGTTTCGTCTATTGAACTAAGTAGAATTTTTAATAAGAAAGTTAATTCCGATATTTGAGTCGTGGTTCTAATTGTTATTTAAAGAAAAAATCCGTGAATGCTTATGTTGGCGTGGATTAAATATTCAATGTGTACTAGAAGAAGAAAGTGTCTAACAAAAATGATTATCGGATCTATTGCCTAGATTATCACAAGGAACAAATGCGAAACTATGCACTCAGAGTACATGTTCAGTTTTGGAAAACAAAGATCTGTATAGAATTTTTGAGATTAAATTAAAATAGTAAAATGAGTAATATTGTCTTCAAATTTAATGTAGAAAAAGGTAAATTCATGTATCTAAATATCCAAGAGGGATTACTTGTAGTGCAATTCTGTTGGCATAACAGGGACAGATACAAAATGCCCAATTTCGACTTTTTAAAATAGCTCAGCAGCCGCTTTTGAAAGATTGCAGGATAATTATGACTTGAAAATACAATAAACTACCACCTACACTGATGGAGATGGGGGAGGGGGAGCTCATACGAGGTGAAAAATCCCCATTTTCGGCAACTTCATCGCAATGATTGAATCTCAAGCAGACAACACACGTGTCAAAAAGTGCCAGTTTTTGTTTTTTAAACTGTGGAGCGTAACCTTAGAAATATAATATACCATATCTGGTGTCTTTCCTCTCCGTTTCGTTCATATTCCTTGAGCATAAAAGTTCGGCAGTGGGGAAATATCTATGGCAATATACATCTCTTTGTCCTTCCATGCATGCTTCAGATCTTGCAACCAAAGAATTACCGCCCAGTTTCTAATCTCCCATTCATGTCAAAAATCTTAGGAAAAGTTGTTCTATCCCAACTTGTATCTCATCTGAATTCAAACAGTCTTTTTAGCAATGTACAGTCTGCATATTGCCCTTGCCACAGTACTGAAACTACACTTCTGAAAGTAGTTAATGACCTTCTCTCTGCTTTGGATGGCGGAAAGATTACAGTCCTCACCCTCCTTGACTTGTCTGCAGCATTTGACACAATAGACCATGATATATTACTTCACCGTCTCCAGCATGTATTTGGCATTCACGATACAGCCTTACTGTGGTTCAAGTCCTACTTGGTCAACAGGACATAAATTGTGTCCGCAAATGGAATACACTCCAGCCCAGTTGATCTATGTTGTGGCGTTTCACAGGGGTCTGTTCTTGGACCTGTTATCTTCATTCTATACACTCAGCTGTTGTCAAGTGTCGTAGATCATCATCCAGTGTCTCACCAATTGTACGCTGACGACACCCAAATATACAAATCTAGCCACCCAACTGAAGTTGATGCTACCATCCAAGGTGTAGAGTGGTGCATTTCCGATGTGAAATCATGGATGACATGTAACAAGCTGCCGATGAATGATGATAAAACTGAAGACATTCTGATTACAACACAAAGACTTTCTCATTCACACCAACATTAAATTCACACAGTCAGTACGAAACCTAGGTGTTACTCTCGACAGTACTCTCTCATTGTACCAACATGTCATGAACATATACAAGGCTGCATATCTTAAGCTGAGACGCATCAGCTCCATTCGCAATTATCTGTCAGTTGATGCCACTAAAATACTTGTTTGTTCCTTAATACATTCAAGACTGGACTATTGTAACTCAATTCTGTCTGGTTCGTCTTAATATCTACTCCAGAAGCTTCAAAAAGTTCAAAACACAGCTGCTCGGATCATCCTTAGAGTACCACGATCAGAGCACACCTTCCCCCCACCCCCACCCCCACCCCCCGCTCTGTACCCTACACTGGCTATCCATTCGATCAGATTCAAACACAAAATATGTTCTCTGTGCTACGTTTCAATGACGGGCTCCAGTCCAATATACCTATCCGACCTCACCCATGTGTACACACCAGCAAGATACTTACGATCCTCTTCTGACAATCGTATTCTCATTATTCCCAGTAGGAAAATGAAGTCATATGGACAATGTTCTTTTGCATACCAGGGCACAGCAACATGGAACGAATTGCCCACTGAACTTAGACACAAAGACACAGTGATCTCATTCAAGAACGCTCTTGAAACTCACCTATTTTAACTGCAAGAACAGACTTAAACTAATAATGTTTCCTTACTTTAAATATTTTCAGCATGTTTTCTGTTTTCTAATTTCATGGTGTTTGTTTTTTGTAATCATATCATTATATATCTTTGTCTAATGTTGTAAAGCGCTTAGAGCTTCTAAAGATTAGGCGCTATACAAAGTACTCATTATTATTATTATTATTATTATTATTATTATTATCATCTTCATATGATTTCTGAATCAACGGTAAGCTTGAAATTTAGGGCCTCAGGGAGTTGGGGTGTATTGCCATTTATTTGGGGTCACAAGGGTCAGATCTCATGCTGCATCACAAATAATTATATGCACTTAGGACGCATTCTTGAAGCCCTGACCAAGAAGATCATATTACCGGTTCTATCGAACAATAAGAACGTTGTACGCGTGAGCATCGCTCTCGAACTAGTAGAATGTACTAAAATATGGCAGAATCTGTCCATGTATTCTTATGTAAATGATTTTTTTTTTAAATTGACTAATTTACTTATTTTCAAACATCAATATGAAAACTCATGCGTACTCAAGAAAATTTCTTAAACGTTATTACAAAACGCAAGCTTCTGAACTTGGGCATTTCTTTATCGTGGTCCTTCCTAGTTATTCTCATATTATCTTGAACGATAGAAATAATAAATAGTAACAAGGAAAACTATTTTTGTCGCATTACTTACGTATCCTTCTTCTCAGCCATTTTGTTACAAGATCACACCTGTAAAAAGGATACTTAGGTTCTTGACACGAGAGCGCCGTTCCGGCTATCATGTTATTGATATTCAAGGGCCTTGAACTGCGATAGCACGTGCACCGGTGTGAAGAACGGTCCTCTCAGCCATAGTTTGCACAGTATAGCTTCGAATTCATGCAAGATTGTTTGATGAAACGCCTACTGAGCTATGCAGAACTTCTATAGTAAAGGGTAGATTATAATTGCTTTTGAGGTCATCACGTCGAAATTAAAAGCTACTGTTACTTAATGTGGTCTTTGACAACATGATTTCTGCAGCGTTCAATACAATCAAAATGCAGACAATAAAAATGTTATATCCCGACTGTTATTTTTGTTGAAGTTATTAATGTTATTGACTGACTATTTGGAATTTTCCTTGTTAATAAGGCATGATTCATTAAGGGTTGCAACATACAGTAATAATTCCTGATGACACGAGTGTATCATTAAGAATCGTTATTCCTAATGCCTTCTAATGTAACTATTATATCATCAAGGGTTATACCCGGTATCCTATTGAATCATTTATATCATTAGTGACTCACCATGTCATTAGAAATGTTTATACCATTAATGATCTGCTGAAGAAACTTGCGAAAGAATCTAGTCTTTGCAGTACACTTATTGATGTGGCATTTGCTGAAGAAACTGATATTATATAATAGTGTAGAACATTATCCACATGTATGATGCTGTCAGAAACGCAAATCAATTATTATGGATCTAATTTTTGTTATGTATATTTAATGTATATTGTGTGCTTAACCTTTGTCCGTGATTGACGGTGGAGTTTTGCCCTACCTGGCTATTGTCATGACTGAGGGCTTATCCTAACTGATCTTTGTCATGAGTTTACTTCAATTTAAGTTTAAGGTTTGACCTTGTTTACAAATTAGTGAATTTTTCCATTAAAATCATTAATTTTTCTCAAAATACTATTGCGTCATAGGTCAGGCGATAGTCTGTATATAAAGGAGAACATATAACAATTATTCATTCCTATTTTAAGTTCAGTCTGTGGAATTATTTACTGTTGTGTTCAGAGGAATTATTTAAATCATTCATTGGAATTGCTGAAGTGCTCATTAACTGGATTAAAATATTATTTGGAGATCTTTGTGAATTTACTGAAGGATATTTTGGATTATGTCATTGTGATACATCAAGACTGTTGGTACATCATCACATTAAAGATTATTGGTATTCATTGGGAACATTCTACACTTTTGGACTTATGATAGAACATTTAGGTTTATTTGGGATTTAATTCACAATATTGTAAGTGTCTTTTTGTATTCTATGAAAATAAAGTTGAATTTTACTAAACTTGTTAGTATCGCTTTTTTCTGTTACTTAGTTCAAGACCATGGAATCGTAACAACTTGATGGTTGCAATTGCGAAAAGGACAGGGCTTTCACATGCATCGATTGACAGACCCCTTAAAATACCCGATGTAAAAAGCTGTCTTATGGGATTCGTCCTTGTCTGAAATAATTTGAAAGTTCGAATGACTTAGCGCAAAAACGTTAAAAAAATCACATGCTAAAAACCGTTAAATACCCCGAGTATACAGAAGCTTTGCTGATGGGGAGATAATGATATAGTCTAGTTCACTGTCCACTAGACGCTTGGTCCATCCATCTCTATGTCTGAACAATCAAAACCTCGGAAACCATTCGATAAATTCATTTCAAACGTTGTGATGAAATTTTGAATGATTGTTGGTGTGTATGGTTATATAGACGTATCTGCAGTGGATAAGAGAGTAAAGCAATGCATGTACAGTAAGTAGCTTCTAAGAAAGGAAAGCATGTACAGTAGAGATGTGGAATAGTCCGGGGAACACTTTTCCAAAGGAAAAACAACAACACTGATTCTAGTGCGGTTTTCGTTTTCGTTTGGGAGGGAAAGAATCTAGAATCTTGGAATGGTGGTGGTTATGGTATAAATGAAGGGTTTTAACGGGGGAGGGGAGAAACAGAAAAGAGAATCGGAGAACTGGGAAGCCTCTTCGCAGACAGATATGTATTTTAGCATAGAGGGGGAAATGGCTTCTGACTAGTTGTTGTTTTCTTTGTTGACAAATGTCTTTAGGGTACTTTCGTCCTGGAAGAAAAATGGCTCAGACGTGGCGAAAGGTTACTCAAAGACCAAGTATTCTTGATCTCCCGGAGAAAAATGATCCGGTATCATTTTTCCGGGTAGGGGTGTCCACTTGCGGGTGGAGTGGTTGCAGGTGAGGTCTGCCATCTGATAACGGAATAGTGATTTGTTAGTGAAACGATCGGTATATGTGAGAAATCCAGGTGAAACCACAGCTGTGAGTAAAAAAGAATAAAAAAATAACTAAAAAAAGGCAATGCATAATATACACTATCGGGGGAAGTTTACTGTAAAAACTTAAAGCCATGGCACGCAATTTTCTTGAAGCGGGGAAGAAAACTGTGCTGATTTTTCTTTCTTCTTTGTTCGAATGATTTCGAGAATCCTTGTGTTATATGATGTAATTCCCAATGTGAATTCAAACAATATTAGCAGTATAAAGTGCTAATATAAGCAAAAATAAGTTGGTAAGTTACAAATCATAGTTATGTCAGTGAAATGCTTAGAGAGGAAAGAGAGGAGAACAAAAAATAAAAGCGTGTGAAAATCAATAGTCTAATTTGACAAGTAGTTGGTGATTTGTGTAAAAAATTAATAATCTGTCACTTTTATCCAAATTCATTAGATCTGTTCAGCAGAGATGACGATTTCATGTGACAATAGTCAGCTGCAGAGATGACGATTACACGTGATAATAGTTAGCAGCAGAGACGACGATTATACTTGACTAGTTAACAGCAAAGCTGGTGATTACACGTGACAATAGTTAACAGCAGAAATGTTGATTACATGTGACAATAGTTAGCAGAAGCAAATCGGGATACAAGGTTAGCGGATGAATTACGCGAATCTAAAACATGGTTGATGAAGGATTGGCAGAAAATTAATTGAGTTTTTGTTCAAAATTAACATCTCTTAAAACATGTGAAAAAGGATGAATTACGAAGATAAGATATTTTTTTTTACATTTGATACTCATAATATCCAAAAATACTGTATTACTTTCATAGAAAATGATATGCTTGACTTGAATAAATCAGTTGATGCACATAATGAATTGATTATATGATATTTTGTTATTTTTGTTTATTTGTGTTCATTTAGGAGATGGGAGAGAGGGCTCCAGGTTAAGAAGAGGAACCTTTACAGGCACACATAAGTACATGCCTCCACACCTGCAAATATGATATCTCCATTCATTAATAAATCTATTCAACCATTTAGATCAGTCTATATCTTGAACATCGGTATAAGAAAACGTACTCATCTCTATGCACTGAAGAATATTCATACCTAGGTAATGTAATACCGTCGGGCACGTTATCCGACTTTCAATTCATAGATCACAAGGAGAGAATAAAATAGAAGTCGGCCAATCATATTGAAGCAGACGGTTTATCGTTACAAGCTACGAGTTTTTTTTTTTTTAATACAGGGTCTGTTCAAAACAACAAGAATCCAGACATTGCAGTCATATGATCTGTTTGATTTTTATTATAACACATAATTTTTCTTGTTCAAAATGTTTCGAGAACAGAGGTTCACGTTTACTCTAGTACACTAACTTGAGCAGAGTTTGAATACAACAAAAGTTGGTCTAATTCGTGTACATTGTTACATAATATTCTATATCAAAACGGGGTGCCCTGAGTGGACGAGTGGTCTAAAACGCTCACCGTTACGGATCACTGCAATCTCACCTCTGTCTGCGTGGGTTCGAGTCTCGGATTCGACCAATGTGGGTACGTGAGAAAGCTTGCTAGTAGCTTTTCGTGGGTCGGTGGTTCTATCGGGTTTTCCCGGGTTCTTCCTCCACCATTTATACTGGCCACCATGAATAGCCTATCTTGTGCTGAAAAATGGCGTAAAACCCTATACCAAAACGTGCTCGATATACAGCAGGTTGAATACAAATGCCTGACACAGACAACGTTGACTTCATAGAAAGGAACAGAACAGAACAAAACTTTTATTAATGAAAGTAAATCTCAGGCCACACATAGGTGGCATATGAAAATACCACAACAGCTAGAATTTTATAAGGTCACGTCATTAACTTTGGAGATACTCATCATATCACTTGTCAACGTTTGCAGTCAGAACAAGAAAATTAAACATTCACAGGAAATATGAGAGAGTTTAGACACATAAATATAACATTTGGGCACATAAATATAACATTTATGTATATAAATATAATATTTGGGTACATAAATATAACATTTAGGTACATAGATATAATGTGTGTGTGTGTGTGTGTGTGTGTGTGTGTGTGTGAGTTGGACTTTTAACGTAGCTTAAACAATTTTTCAGTCATATCACTACGATGTCTACAGTATGGCAGTTTGTAGTGATGTCTAGCACTGGGGCATCATGCCGCAGACATGTAGCATCATGTCCCACCCGGTCACATTATCCTGACACCAGGCCGACCAGGCCTAACACTAACCTCATAATGCTGATCACCGAGCGAGGCAGCTGTTAGTATCATTTTTATAAGTCTTTGGTATGACTCGGACGGGATTTTAACCCGCGACCTCCCGCATGCGAGGCGGAAGCTCGAACCACTAGGCCATCATTATATTATAATATGTGGACATATCATTTTATGTGCTTCTGATTTGTCCAAATAAGCCCATGAAATTATTGTGCAGGATTCTCGTTACTGATTGGCTGCGATAGCAGCAGGAAGGGTGAACAGACCTGTTTCTGGAGCAGTTATTTCGTGAAATTACGCATTTCCAAAAAAATGAGCCGACAAGCATCAATAGCAGGAGGGTAAACAGATCACTTTTTAGAACAGTAAGTTTTTGAAAATAAAGTTTCCTACAAAAATGAAAATACAAGGTCAATAAGCTAAACCGAGACTTCTAATCGACAGAGGTCTCTAACCGGGTTAGCTCATTTATGTATTGATGCTTTTATTTTCAAATTTATTTACCGACCCGGGACACTCACTGTTGGTCGTCACCCTCCCTGCTGCTGTCTCTCTCAACCAAAAATTTTATCGAGACCCACTCGATATCGCGACCGAGGACCATGAACATTTATCGTGATGAATCCATGAGGAATCGCTTGTGCTTTTGAGAAGAAGTTTCTGAATTCAATCATATCCATGTCCCCTGAACACCAAGTCTGATGGACGTTTCTTCGTGTGTGGGTATCAACACCATTAAAGACAACCAGAAGATTACAGTTATCTCTGCTCACTTTAGGTATTTGTGTATATCGCTGAGTAATATATATAATATCGGTGTTTTTATGTCTGCCTCAGAAAAATATCCGAGCTGGATTTGATTGTTTGTCGAGCATCACATCATCGTATACTACGAGATTATTAATACATCCATCAAGATCATCCACAGATGGAGCATCGTTGATGTCGGTGATAAAATCGATAATATCATTACCGTCCTTGTCCATTAAAATCTTTAATCACGTCGTAGCATCGCTGATCATCTACATATGGTACCACTAAATACAACTTATCCCACTTAAACCATCTCATTATCAGGTTAAGCAACAATTGCGTCTTACCAGACCCAGATGGACCTATGATAATTACTCTGATAGAATTTAGTAGCACTGGATGATGCTTGATTGGCTCATGCTTTCGTGTCGCTAAGAAATCAATGACATTCATGTTGTAGAAATATAATAAACAATACGAATTTATATTGAGTTCGATGTAGAGCACCCACCCCCACCAGTGGATTAAAACCAATAACGACGAGGAATAAAAGCGTGCACTTACAGGCAAGTGTGTGAAATGTGGTACAAGCAAATACAGATTTATCTCTCATGAAACAGGCGGAGATATCGCTGCTTCACAGCTAAGTATCCTGGCGAGAAGCAACTACCTGGATATAATTATCGTGGTCCTGGAACCCGACTTGATATCCGACTTGACGAGAAAGATGAACAAAGACCTAGAGATTATCCAATAAATGCGATTGATCAAGCGTGCCACGTTCATGATGTTGCGTATACAAATCCAGATTTACAAACAACGACGTATTGCATACGTGAAGTTGATTCACTCTGAAGTCTGTAAAAAATAAATCTCTCAGAGAATCACTAGCTAATTGACTGGTAAGATCTGCGATGAAAGGTAAACTAGTGCTAGGGGCCGGTAATTAGTCGGCCGATTATTATTATAATAATGGAATCGATTTATTATAGTCCAAGAGGATATAGGAGGGGTCGAGCAGCGATTAGTAAGCTTGCTGATGCAGCAGGTGTCGAACGTTCTGTTGCCGCAGATTGGTTAGCACGACAGGCAATATGGCAAATTATCTACCACCACCTAAAAAGAATTCAGTATGCACATTTTCATGTTAGCACTCCCAGTGAAGTTCATCAGGCAGATATTTTGTTTTCACTGCATGATACTATTAAAATTGGTAGACGTTAATCATGCACATACAAATAAGGGTTGACTGTCGTTGACGTTGCAAGTAGATATAAAGAAGCAGACGTTGCATCTGCGTTTGAACGAATTTATGAACGAGGACCCTTCCGATGGCCACAGTTGCTACAGGCTGATCCTGGCAAAGAATTTCTTGGTGCAGTAACATCTCTGATAAAACAACATAACGTCATAAATGAGACGAGACACACCGCAATTCATTGCGATCAGGCAATCGTTGAGCGATTTAATCGAACACTTGCTGAGCGATTGTTTGGATATCAGTATGCGCAGGAAATATCCCTAAATAAAGTTCAGGCGGATAAGAGATCTGAATTGGTTGCAAGACTACCTAGTGTGATAGCTGCGTTAAATAATGAAATTACTCGTGGAATTTCTATGAAACCCATCAATGCAATCACAAAAACCCCACATACCAGTACAACGAAGTGACTCTTTCTCAAAACAACCAGTACTAGGTAATGTGACTGTCAGATATTTATATGAACCTGGTGAACTTGAAGGTGGTAAAAGAAGAGCAATTGATCCAATTTGGAATGTGACCACACATAAAATTTTCTGCGTAGTAAGATCAACGGGTAGACATTCAATCTACAGACTAGATTCAACTGCTCTTCAACGTGGATTTGTACGTGAACAATTACAAGTAATTCCTGAAGATAGACAATTACCACCGCCTTCACTTTTGTGAAGGATTATCGGTTAGCAATAAGGTACTGGCTCCTCGAAGCCGATTACAATGAAGACAGGTCAGCATCACATTTTCGCGTGTATGACCGAGACTACTATTAATTCTATCCACGGTAAACTGTCGTGGGTCATTAGAAGAATACTGCCACAACATTACTGTGTTACAGCAGGGACAGTGATTATTTTGTTTCCGTGTTATGATAAACTTAACATCAAGATCAAAGTCACGCTTATTTTGTTTGTCACACTGCTGATAACTAGCTAATTTTGTCGCTACTATATCATCGCCATTGCTGGCAATGGTTTCCTGAGAATGATTATTATTCATTGCGCAATCTATGATAACCCTCCGTAGCTGAGGCATTCTTCTGACTCTCGACACTTCTAGATAAACTAAATTTGACCATTCGATCCGATCATTGACAGTCCAGATATTTGTATCGGAAATAGTTAATCCTTGTGACGAATGAATCGTTATAGCATATCCTAGAGTCCATGGAGATTTACCCATCGTTAACACTCTCAACAACACTCACAGGAACAAAAACAATATTATTTAATACAAGTTTATGTTTCTCATTAATTCCAGGAATCTCAACATCAATATTTTGTTTACGTGTATCCGCTGGTCATAACACAATGAAACAGGTGAATCTGAAAACTTTTCTGTATGTAACAGAAATAATTGCTGTTGAAGCATATCACGAACTGTCTTTCTACTTGCAGCTATCAAATCAGTTGGTCTCCACATATTCCAAAGGAGTTTCTGGAATTACTTCAAATGTTGAATCAAACGCTCGGTGATCATCAAGTATTTCCTCATAATAATCTTTACATGTTTTTTAGCCATTCATGCGGAGATGATCCAACAAAAAGTGGTGGTTGACCATGATCACCACACATGATAACAACAGTATTTCGAGTCAATAACCAATCAAGAAACATTTTTAATACCTCCAAGGATACCGTGCATATTTCATCCCAAATAATGATCTTAGGGATATATTTCTCACTCGTTCGTTCAGGTGTCCACGCATCTTCCTTTCATCGAAAGAAGCTGTGATAAGTATGTGACTTAACCCCACTTTCTTTCCTCTCTCTGGCGAGTCGGTGACTCGGAGTTAGTACAATCATGTCAAGATTCCGAAATAATTCAATCGCACGCGTTGTTTTACCAGAACCTCCGCACCCATTAAGATAAATGGTTACATATCTGGCCACAGGATCATATACAGATGGAGCTGATGAAAGTTTTGAGATCTGTTTATTTTTGTAATATGTTTCCTCAGACCCGTAATCAGCAGATTCAGAATAACTTAGTATCTTTTCATTTTTAACTCTGCACTTGCCCCATGGAGCGTTATAAATTCCTATATTACAATCATCTAACAAACCTGTATTTTCTTCCTTGATATAAGTAAATATGTTGCAGCTCTAACTGTGGTATGAGGAAATCTATTTATCATCGATAATAAATTTATTGAAACATACGCGAGCATCGAAGAACTTAAATGAGTAAACTGCGGTGAATCTCCATCGATGTAACTTACAAATGTTCCTAGTTTTGTTCCATTGATAAGTAAGCATTATACCAACTCATAAATATATTTTTCTCCGTTGTATCAGCAATTGTAAAATCGAGCTCAGCATTGTTGATTATTAATCTTTCACAATGCCGTTTATAATCATATGATGCACCTTTTGTAAATTTTCCAATTATTTTTCTGCCTAAATCCTTTGCTATTGCAACCTCGCTAAATTCTTCATTATCAGGATTTGGTAACCAAACCGTCCTTTGTGCGCGATAGGATATTATTGCTTCACTTACGGTTAACGATATTAAAACACGCACATCAAGGATATATTTCAACAAAACAATGGGAGCCGAACCACGATTATTAAAATGGTATCCAAACCAAGCTCCAACAACCGGATGAAGGTGTTACGGCGACGCAAACTCAAATGATTCAATACACGCGAATACAGTTAAATCAAAATCTGGTAAGGGTCCATTTATCGCAACTCGAGTCTTCTCGTGTGTTGGATGTCCAAATCTTTTGAAATATTCAGAACAGGCTCCCATTCCAAGAAAACTTCCGGGATAACATGCAACCATATCAACTGAGATAACATCTTTATAATATTATTTAGTATTCCACAAACCGCTGTGTCTTTATTCAAAACAACTTTCTTGAATATCTTCAATAAATTCCGATCTTGTCGGTTTCCATGAATTTTTCTCCTGAGGAAAATGAGCAGCAACCGACGGAAAGGTAAAACAATTACTTAATAATTGTTCCGCAGTATTATCATCTTTTGTGTATCTCAACGCCATATTTTTCATTTCCGAGTGGAGGGACTCAGATCGATAAATATTTCCATTAGGCCGTTCAAACTGATCATAATTCACAGATTCTGAGCTTTGAAAAAACCAGACGGATAAGGATCGCTTTTACTAATTTTGTAAATAAAATCGAACATATCACCGTTGTAAAATTTAACAGTTCTATTTCGTGGAAATAATGTTACGTTCGAAGTCCACGCGTGCGCGTTATGATCAATAATCTCTATTGGGGTTCCCTTTCATTTATATTTTGCTTCATGTAAAATTTCACCTGTTAGCGTTTTTATATTTATCGGAAATTTTAATTTCTTTTCCAGCTCAGCAACGTCTCTGATCATAGCGCCATTTTCTCTAACGTGCTCAGCCCACTCATTTATTTTTACGTTGTAATTCCGTTAAACCATTTCCATGTATCGCGTTTGTGAAATGTTCTATAATTCTTTCGGCAACACAATTTGGCGTCAAAAGTTTCATCGGCAGGAGGTCATTAACGCTAGGATTATCATTCAGCGAATATATCGCATAAACAAATGCCGTCACAGGATATGCTCGTTCATAATATGGTTTGTCAGTACCAGTCAGTATTCCTGGTTTGGCATATTTACTTAACGTTACAACATCTCCAGCGTGATGTGATTCCCGAACAGGGTCAAATTTGTCAAGGATAATCCACGTGTCGTCTACCGCAACAATAAATTTTATTCTCAAAAGGTATCTTTGTTCAGTGTCGAGATAGTTAATGTTTGTCCTTGCTCGTTAGTCATTCATTGTAGCATCAAAGTCTTGTCTAATTCTGAATGTTGACCACATATGAACCGCACCATCGTTGCGAAACTCTCTCTTGGCTTCGCGGATACGATTGATTAAAGTCTGATTCGTCGAATCAGGATCAACATCAACCAAAGCTCACCTCGGCAAGTCAGGAGTTATTCAGTCAAGATCGAATCTCGCTTTAGAGGGTGTAATCACAGATAATCTCTTAAAATCCTCCATGTTATAATTAAGGTAAATATATTTTTAAATTAAACTTCAAAACAATTATATAATGATTCATGCAAAGAATAGTTGTATGTGGTTGATGATTGGATCTACAACTCCTTGTAATCAGGCTTGTGTAAATGAATTCTGTGGATACCACATGCAGAGTGTGCGATGAGAAAGTCTAGGACCAGAGCCATGTTTAAAGTGTAACGTCGGAGTCATGGGTGAAACGTAGTTGTGTGTAGAATACGGCGGTAAAAAATACAGAGCTTTGAAACGGTATTATGATTAAAAAAACGATGATAATGAATCTCCGATAAAAAACGCTGAAGATTATCTGTCTAGATTTTCACTCTAACATATTATTTTCTAGTAATAAAATAATAGTTTAGACAAATAATATTTACTATATAAGTGGAGCAATGAAATAAAGCCGATGAATTTGTAACACATCTTATCATGAAGAATTATGAGGCATCGTGTGCTGGTGTGATTAGGAACTGTCGACTAGAAAAACCAGTCGGTTCGGTTGATAATGCTGGTTATCTTAGATTTACTGCTGGGAAAAAGGTATCTCTGTCGTAAAATTTATTTATGAATGTTTTATGGTCTAATCGAAAAAAGTCTTGTGATTGATCACATTAACGGCCAAAAACTCGATAATTCTTTGAATAATTTGCAGACTATTACACAGAGTCAGAATTGTGAATTGGGAGGTACTGGTAAAAATAATAAATCTGCAAAACCAGTTATATCTGTAAATACAGAGTCATGGGAAGAAATAGAATTTGAATCGATACATGCAGCTGCCAAACATTTTTATATTTTTCCAGCTTTAGTACAACGTGTTGCAGATAAAATAGTCAGATCAGCATTTTCAAAGAAATACAAACAAAGCATGATATTTAAGTATCTAGCGGCAGACGCCGCCACTACCGAATTTTACGATGAAGTAGAACCAAAAAATACTCTTGAGTTTTGCTAAGGGAAACACTCTTAAAATTCAATGAATTGAAATAACTCTGTCAAGTAAAGCTTCCTCCAGTGGAAAGATTAAAGAGTAACATCGCTTGTATTTTATAGTGACACACTTATAAATAGAATCATTTTTGTTGTGTTTTTAAAAAAGTATCCTTGTTTTTCTGACCTTGTCAGGTTCCTTCCCCCTTCCCGACTTTGTCAGGGATAATAGTTAAGAAAAAAGAGAAAAACAGACAAGCCACGACCCCCTGGATGTAATCCAGGTTATATATTTTTGGATTTCAAGGTATTGCTCACCTTATATAATTTCTGAAACATATAATTGCAAGAAGGATCCGTGGGCGAGCAGTTAGCATTGTGAAATTTCATACTCGACGTCTGGCGTTCCGATCCCGTGACTGACAAAATTTGTCGACAACGAGGTGGGTGCTATTTTGTACCCCACCCCCCGGTTTTGATTTTGGGGGAGGTGTGCACAAAATTTAAACTTTTGTCATGTAAAAATTATTTGGTACGAACGCAGA
>JAECUM010008045.1:0-64572 GCA_016617855.1 Megalonaias nervosa | reverse complement strand
TTTTTTTTTCAAATTTACATTTCTGGTAGCAGAGATCAACCGGATGAGGCATTATCTCATAATCTATCTTTCGTTGGATTTTCGGCCGCTCGCTAGTAATTAATATATTTACATAGACTGACATTTGTACGTGGATGGTAAGTAAAATTCCTCTTCTTTTCACTCGGAATTAAATCCTTCAGAACATTCACATTTTCGGTAGTAATCCCTGTCATCAGACCAGAACACCTGCGTCCCTATCGTCGATTGACCCTTTCTTTAAATTTCTGATGCATGCGTCGAAGGCAGCATCACTCCACTAGCACAAATGTAAAAAAAAAAGAAGAAAAAAACAAAAAAGCAAAAGAAAAAACAAAAGCTCTCACTTGTCTATTCAATAGGCAGGGAGGAACAGTAACTACAATTGACCATACAACGGCCAATTCGGTTTTTTTTGTTTTTTTTTAATGTACCTAGATAAAATAGTAGGTGAAATTTCAAAGAAAACATTACCTTTGAAGCACCGATTGTTATGAAAACGTACTAAGCAAATGGGAAAAAAAAATCAGTCTCAATCATGCAATACAATTTTTTGAAGTTGCCACCACAATAAGAAACGGGCATTTCTTTGGTTCTCCAAAGCTGTCCTTTAGCAGTGACTTCAATAACGCATGCACCCTTCATCAAAGAAAGCTGACTACAATCTTCAATAAAAACAAAGAACCTTTCTTCAAAGGAAGCCATTACCAAACTTAAATAAAAGCAATGGAATCTGATGGATTGTTTCATTTTCCAATGTGACTGGAACATTTTTACTGTGCCATGAAAGTTTCCTTTTTACAGGTAAAAAGTTTATGCTTACGAACTCTACCGACGGCACTTAAAACGTAAACTTTTACCGACTTGGGACGTACTGAAAAGTAAATGTGCTTCATCATTCGTTACGTGATTGTGCTATATTTTTCCAGTGAATTCAGACTTATCTGACCTGTGACAAAATTATTGAATATTTTAAATCTGTGCGTGCATATTTTTGATGGAATTACTTGTATTGTGGATTCAATGTATGTGACATGATTCGCAGGTGAGTACACGGTGTAGAGACTTTATTAATTGCTATGCATTAGACATACATACATATATATATATATACACGTATATGTACCAATGCGTGGTTCTCTGAATAAAGTAAAATATTACATATGCCTTCGCTGTTTTCACTACAGGTGTTTTTCTCATTTAATATGCATCGATTTAAGATGAAAACTGTGCCAATGAAGCACGTATTTTTGCACCCGCATTTATTACCTACGCCCACCCACCCACCCCGCACATTTTTCTTGGGTACATGCATCATTTTCTTCTGCTAACTGACCTCGTTGCTTATAACACGGTTTGGTCTATAACACAGTCGGGTTCTATGGCTCCTAACTAACGTGTTACAGCGGGGTCACACTGTACTTGCATAGGTTTCAGCAAGACATCCAACTTCTTGAATCATATCTCTGTATAATCAAGATAGAAACAGTTAAATAGTGCATTTAATGGAAATATGTATTTGAAAATCAGTCCCGCAGTGCAAATGCCACCTGATGAGTTATAATTAAAAATGTGCTTACCCAATAACGAATCCCTTATGTTTGATAGCCAAATCTCTTCCATGTACATAGCTATAAGAAATCCTTTCAGCTGTCTCTGTACATCCTTGAGAAAGGCACTTAGCTCACTTACCTTGGCATGATATAGCCTATATTGTGTTTAAGGTGCCATTAAAACCAAGAAAAACGAAATAAAAGGAGAAAGAAATGCATTCAGAGATCATATCCTTTTCATTCTTCAGAGCATGACGTTAACACACGTAACGGTTTTTGCAGTATAATCGATGTCAGTCGCACCATATGGTCAAAATTAGAAGTCATGATATTATTGATCATATCATATGTTTCCTGTAGACTGTACAACAAAAACTACTATATGCATTGTAAAAATTGTTTGAATACACAAAAAAAATGAAATGATATCTGAGAGCAAATATTTTATCAGTGTTGTCAGATAATCAATGATCAGAGATAAGCCCCAGTTTTGATGTAAAATAGTGTGATTGATTTTGAAAATTTTTGACTTGAGATTAAACGCCCAAGTTTGCTCAAAGAAGAATATAATTCTGAAAGCTGGACTGTTTGGTTAATATCTTTGCAAACCTGATAAATTTGATTTCATTTGGAATAGAAGGTCCATTGTATTGTGCAAGGACTCTGTTTTGTCTCTACTAGTTATATCATCATCCTAGATTGAAACCTGACAGTAAAGGTTCAGAAAAATGTTGGAATTATATCTATATGACACTTTAACTACCATTATGACCAAGTTTGCAATTTATGCATTGAAGAGCTTCGTGTCAAAGGTTATTTGGGGTTAAACAGTCTCCATTTAGAATGGATTTGGCAATTGGATATGCTGAAATAATGCAGAGTTTTAGGTATATTGTGTAAAAGTTATAACCCATAATATCATCTATACTCATTTATTTATAAGTCAAGTCATCCTGATCTGCCTTAGCACATTGCACTCAGGGTGGATCTTGTTCTTCTGATTACTCCTATCAAACTGCACAGACCCATATCTGCAGGCGCATTATGCGACGGAAGGTCTGGATCTTGAATTTTGAAATTCGACTTGACTTATAAGCAAGTGTATACAGTATTCACCAATATTAGTAGCATGATATATCGTACAAATTAATTGCCACACAGCGTAACATATGGCAACATAAAAAAAATTATGAATGCGTTGAATAATACACTCATCCACTTGCTGCAAGATAATGGCATATAATGTTATTGAGTGTGTAATAAATCTGTGTACTGCATATTTTTGTATATCTTAATAAGAGGTCACTGGTTTCATTTTTGTGTGGTTTAACATCATTAGACCATTGAGTCACCCAGGGCTCCCACCAGCATAAGACTGGTTTGGTGTTTGTGGGGTTTAACACCACGAGACCATTAGGTCATTCAGGGCTCCCAACAGCATAAGACTGGTTTGGATTTTGTGGGGTTTAACTCTGTTGGACCATTAGGTCACCCTGGGCTCCCAACAGTGTATAACTGGTTTGGTTTTTGTGGGGTAACACCATTAGACCATTGGATTACCGGAGCTTCCAACAGCCTAAGACTGGTTTGGTGTTTGTGGGATTTAACACCACTAGACCATTAGGTCACTCAGGGCTCCCAACAGCATATGACTGGTTTGGTGTTTGTGGGGTTTAACACCACTAGACATGATTAGGTCACTCAGGGCTCCCAACAGTATAAGAAGTTTATTGTTATTTGTAAGACTTTCTTAAAGATGATTCTTAAAATTTTCAAAGCATAAATATTTCCCACTTAGAAGTCAATGGGTCATGCAGGCATTACATTTTGTAATGGCAAATTTCATTTCCTTAGAAAAAATGCATTTTCCAAAATGATTTGATGTAGTCAGCACATGAAATAAACACCTCAGATTCTATATAAATAGATGTAAACCTGAAATTATATCTCTTCATAAAGTAATCTAGATCATTGGTATAGTCCTTTAAGTAACTAAGAAGCAGTTCTTTGAACAACAACTATATATATATATATATATAGAGAGAGAGAGAGAGAGAGAGAGAGAGAGAGAGAGAGATGATATTAACTGTTGTTGTTTATAAATAAATAAATATATATATATATATATATATATATATATATATATATATATATATATATATATATGAGATTTATACGAAAACACAAAAGTTATATCATTATATCATTACATAAATACTATCTAGAATATGCAGTAAAGAAAATCACAGGTCCCCTGTGAGATGCTGGTGTGTAAAAACACATGATGAATTTTGTCCGTTGAGGTTCTCTCAAGGGCTTTGTAAGCTGAATGTGCCTTCTTGAGACCTTTTGTGAAATCATTTACATTATTACTTTATTTTTAGTCTTTTATTGATCATGATCACCTGTCTTTATTCTGTAGGTTTCTACTGAATTACCGTAAATACTCGCTGATAATTCTAATCCAGCTGCAAGAAATATGGACCCTGATCAGCCTTTGCAAATGCATTGGCAGATCTAGGTCTCTGTTATTTGTGCTTCTGATTAGTCCTAAGAAACTGCGCAGACCCAGGTCTGCTGGCACATTTTGCAATGGCAGATGTTGTGGGTTCATGCAGTTTACAGTTGGATCCGAGTTACAAATGAGTATAGGTGGTAAACTGCACCATCAAGAAAGTTAATAATATCTGTCAGGTAGTCTTTAAGTTCACCTGAACTATCTATATTCTCTCAATCTCATGCTCTCCACTCTGCATTTGTTTGTCTTATATGTCATTCCCATTTTATCTCGAATTCTTAATATTGATACTGTAATCCATTTTTCACTACAATCCCTGATTAAAACAGCTGAGCAGGCCCTTCCTTCCAGAGCCCAAACTTGCTGACATTTGTGTTATAAATATTCTTTACCTAATAGCGCAGATTATTTGTGAAAACAAAAGTGCCACATATATATTTTGATCGGAATCAAAGATTTGTTTGATTTCTTGTGTTACTGGAAAAGTAAAACAGGGAAACTATTTAGTACTAAGGTAATTGGAGTAAAGTACCTTGCCCATTGTGACACACCAATGTAGCCAAGTCATGTAGAGCCAATGGTAGCATTCTAACCCTCGATCATGAGTTCAGCAAGCTAACAAATAAACCACTGTGACTGCCTCGATTAGTCTCCTCCCAAGATATGTGGAGAGGCGCACCAGGTCTTTTCTACATCTCCGAGCCTGCAGTGGAAGTAAAAGAAAGAACTTGATTGTGGTACAGCTTGGTGTAAAGGAATCAACAAGATGGCCTTGAAATAAATTTGTCTTATCAAGATTGTTGTTTGGTGAACTTGAAACAAAACAGGCATGGCTAAAATCAGCTATTCAGCAAAACAGCGCAGCCTTGCCTTATTTTATAACACTGCTAAATCCAACTAGTATCATCACAAAAATTGTATATATGTGTGGGGTCTAATGGCACATCAGCACAATTCAGGTTTTGCAATTCAGAATAAATTTAGGTATTGCAAAAAAAAAATGCATTAAAGGATAAAATCCTTAAAATACACAAAATCATGACCTCAGCTGGAATAATAATTATAATAATAATAATACATAATAATTATACTGTTTTATAAAAATAATAATATAGTACTTTTTTGGAATTTGCATGCTTTATTTTCATTTAATCAAAAAAGGATATATCTCGAGATTTTGGAAAACAATTAGTCTTACTGGAGGTATTAATTTTATATATTTCCTCAAAACAATGTATGCTTTGCTGTAAAACATTTCTTAGAGTAAAATTTCGAAGCATGAAGACGTGTTACAATTCTGTTTTGAAGTTTTCGTACGCAAACTGTCAGTTCATAATATACCTGCGATCAAAATTATGTTGTGTCCCTCAATTCTTTCAGCAGAAAATTACAAATATTTGCACTTAAAAATCAGCCAACAAATATTATTTATTATTTTTGTACCTATATTTTGTAATAATAAATTCAAAGTGTTGGCCTTGGTCACCCAGCCCACATTGGCTTTCATCACTATGCAGTGAGATCCAAACAGTGGCTTTGGGATAAAGTGAAGTGAAACGAAAAGTATGCACTGCACATTTTTGGGGAACTAGATGGTGCTTTGAACTTCGATTAAGATACATATTGTATGAAAATAGAGCATGCAAATTTATGTATAACTTGCAGAAAGGTACAATTTGGTAGACTTTGATTAATGTTTACATCATGTCGATTATGGTATCGTAATCTCATTGATGTCAACGTTTGCTCATGGGATGGGATCAAAATTTATCTACAAGCTGTAAAAAATATCAGGGCATAGTATTTTCATTATTTATCCCTAATAGATAACAGGGAAACAATAAAATAGAGACAAACAGTCATACATATAATTATATTGTTATAAAGGATATACAATTTTTCAATTTTAAAAAAAATAATATTTTATACAATTTTATATAGTGCATTGGTATTAAGGTCATTAGGATACAAAGTATCTAATTTATGAATCCAGTAAGTTTCTTTTATGAGTTGGTTCATGTCTCCATGCACAATATCTATTGGCATGAAAGAAAAACCAAGTAGAGGGTGATTATTGGTATTAAAATGTGTTGAAATATTAGAGGAAAACTGAGGATCTCTATAATTTTTTATATGAAAGCGATGATTATTCATTCTCTTAGAAACTTGATGAAGAGTTTGTCCAACATATTGCATATTACATTTTTTACAGGTTATCAAATAAATCACATCAATTGATATGCAGTTAGTGTTATAACATAGAGAAAATACCTCTTTTGTATTAGCGCTAATGAAAGAAGCACTTTCTCTTATGTTTGCACATTGAGAGCACCGGTGTCTATTACATTTAGATGACGAGAATTGTCTTTTTTTATTTTCTGTCTGTTTAGTTCTAATTAGAAAATCTTGCAAATTCTATAAGCAAGAATTGGTTTATTTTTGTAAAGTGATTTTACTCTGATTTTATTTGATAAATTTAGGAGACTCCAATATTTATTAATTATAATTCCTATATTAGGTAATGAAGGATTATATTGTATTGTGAAAGGAATTATATTTTACTCTATTGTACGATTTACTGTGTTTAAAGCCTCATGTTGAGTAAGATTACAGGCTTTGTTCAGCACAGAATCAACAATATGTTTAGGATAATTTCTGTTTTGGAAATATGTTTTTAAATCATTCAACGAATTTTGTAATTGACAATCATCTGAAATAATGCGTCGGTATCTTTTAATAGATAACAGGCAAATTCTGTATGCAAATGCAGTCTGGGCAGGCAGAGATTACTAATGTATGCAGAACAATGCAAAAAGTGAAGTAATTCTTGCCAGCAGATTGATCAGCGTGGAAGTTCAGTAGAAAAAGATAACAATGGTTATCAGAGTCTTTTTTTTGACCACATGAATATTGTAGAGGATTTTGGCAGACCACTTCATGGTCTTTCCTAATGTTGATTGTGCTGTTAGCTAAATATTGTGAACCTTTCTACAGACCACCTGAATGGAGCTCATGGACACCAGTGGTCCATGTACCACATTTTGAGAAAATCTGGCCAGTAACATAGTGGGCAGTGGAAGCAGCTCCAGACTCAATTACATTTTGTAAAATAGGTTTATAGATTTTGAAAATGAGATTAAAAGTTTAAAAATGTTGGAGTATTTTGTAATCTTGTTGAATGTTGACTTAAAGTATTGCATTTGTATTTTGAAATTATTGACCTTTAAAATTTTGCTTACTTTCCTTGCAGAACCCCAGAACAATGTCCGAGTGTGGTATCTCTACTCTCAGAGAGTTACAACCCACATGTCCGATTTGGTGCTGCCATGGCTTTAGGTATAGCTTGTGCTGGAACAGGACTCAAGGTAAAGCTAATGCTTAAAAAGCTTGGTTGATGAAATCAGTGTCCTAGCTGGTTTATGTCATGGTCGAGCTGGACATTTAAAATGCATTGTTGAATACATATTCATAAGCAATTATTGTTCTCTGTTTTGACCTCTGAATCACAGAAGTTAGACAAGGGTTAACATTAAAAATATTGTTCTCTCTTTTGACCCTCTGAATCACGGAACTTAGCTAAAGGTTAACATTAAATTATATACTTGTGCACGAACGCAATAAATTGACCCATGCAAAACTCCTGAATAATGAACCTTGGCCTTGCTTTTGGTGTTCACTGACATTTGAACTCATTTTTGTTAGGTTATCAGCTTCCACCCTGTCAGACAAATATGTTATGTTATGTTGTGCACACAGAAATCTTTTTGGTGATATACCACCAGAGAAAATCTTGAACTAAAGTGGTTTGTGTAACAAATATTAATCCAATATTGTTGAGATTTTATATTTTGTTACTTTTTTCTTTTATTATATATACCATTTAGAAGATTTTAACATCTGTACCTTTTATCTTTCTTTAAGAGCATATGGGATAGCTTGTTGTCTGTCTTCCATCCATCATTGATCTGTCCATTAGTAAAATGTTATCACTACTGCTCCTAAACTACTAGAAGGATTACAATAAAAATGTACAGATATCAGTTGGTCCTGTATGAAAATGGCACCTTTCATACATCCAAGATGGCCACAACATAGGCCATCTTGAAAATCATGTTATTCTCATCTGAGTAGATGGTTATATCCACATGGCATATTCATTCAATGCCATCCTGTAATGAGTAGTTGGTTCCAACTGAAAATTGTGCTGATTTGACATGAAATATGACCACTATATGAGCTAAGTCATATCAGCACGGGTTTTTTTCCAAGGAACTTCGTAGCATGTAATGTTGGTCCTGATGAAAATGGTGCCAATCTGACTTCCAATATAGATTCCATGCAGCCGTCTTAAAAACCCTGTAATACAGTAACTTACAAACAGAATGTCGTATCATCATAAGGTTTTCACTAAAAGATTTCTTATGCTGTCTAGTTGGTTCTAAATGGACACGTTGATGATCTGACTTCCAATATGGCAGCCATGGTGACCATCTTGAAAATAATGTTGCTACTCCTCCAGCATGGATGGAGATGAGATTTTCTTCAAAAGACTTCTTGTGATGTCTGGTTGGTCCTAAATTAAAATGGTGCCCATTTCACATCCACTGTGGCTACCACGGCAGCCATCTTAAAAATCTTGTTATCACTGAAGAAACACAAGAGTTAGTTTCAGCACTCATCAGTTAAAAAGAAAAAAAAATCTTCTCATGTATGCCTGGAAATTATTTTCAGCCAGTAGAGCATCGCTCTCTTCAAGGGACTCTTGTTAGTAATGGTGGCTATATTTATTAGTGGATAGGCATATATTTTAAGTTTGAAAAACCTTTATTCCAAGGCATCATGTAACAGCAAAAATGGTTTTGTGCTATTGCTGGGGTGGGGATATGTGTTCATATATTGTAATCAATAATTTTACATTGGTAAGGAACGATTCCCATGTGTCCTGGAGCATTTTTTATCTGACGTCAAAGAATATCAAAGTTCTAATTTCTCTTGAGGCCCATAACATAGCTACAAAAAAAATGTAAAGGGCTTTGGATGAGAATGTTTGTTGTCTCAGAATAATTTTGATATTGCAAGACTTTCACAAAGATTTACAAAAAAGATGGCACAGTTGTTTTTTTAAATTGTCCAATATAGGCAACAGTTTCCAGAGATTTACTTAATTTCAAAAATGCTTTTGAAAAATATCATACAGAAAATATGAAATAACAAATTCTTCATAATATTTTATTTGGCAAGTCACAGACTTTATAAAAATCTAAATATTCAGTTTTTCATGCCTTTGCAGTTCACATGGAAAAATCCAGCAGTTGTAAAAATGTTGCACAGATCTTTGACAATTAAAAGTTCTAGGAGGGGTAGTTTTCATGTCAGTTACAGACTGGTTTCAATATTTATTATTCTTCAGGCAGTAATCCATTTCTTCTCACACATGCAACAATTGGCATTCAGAATTGAATTTTTCTCATATTCCCTCCAGTGCATATTGATAGGACTGAAGATTGTGGATTTGCATAATGTTTAGGTTTCGTTTCTGGCATTTTAGCAACTTAGTCAAATACAGGCCTTCAGTTTCTCGTCACATACAGTGAAGTGTAACAGCAGAATTGATAACCATTTGTTTACTTAAAAATTGAAATCTTAGATCATTTTTGTGGAAATTCAACATAGAAATTATGTTGGTATCTATGTGCATCAGTCTGTCTGTCTTTTTCTCCACACCTTAATGTTAAAGGTGTCGGCTTTCTTTTCATCCCACTTTCTTCAGATTTGGAATAGAGCTCTGAGTGAGCTTAACATGTCAGCCATGGCCAGCTTCTTTTAAAGAAAGTAATACATGTACTTACTTTTTGGGTATACGATTTTCTAAACTGCAGTCATACAAAAAAAATTCAGAATTACACTATGACATTGAATCTGCATGCTTGCACCAGCTTTTAATGCCACCTTAGCACAAATAATGGCAGTGTGGCTGGCATTGTAAGTGGAAAGAAATTCCTAATATCAATCAACAAATATTGATCTGTAGAACTGGGAATCGTACAGGTGAAAATGTCACAATGATAGATTATCCCATAATGTAGTCAAAATAGTGTTATGGAAACTTAAAGATTTTCATTATATAACAGAATCAAAGAAACAGAAATTATTTCAGGACTAATGGATGAAAATTATTTACTTTCCCATAACAAAGATCATTTGTAAACCTAGAATGAAATAAGATGAACTGTTACTATAACAAGGTTGCTAAAAAGGACAAAATATAGCATTCATTTTATCAAATGTGTATTCATCAACTTAAGGAGTTCTTCTGTATTTCTTCTTACAGGATGCTATTACTCTCCTTGAACCAATGACAAATGATCCTGTGAACTATGTTCGACAGGGGGCGCTGATTGCTTCGTCCTTGATTTTGATACAGCAGAATGAGGTCACCTGCCCGAAGGTCAGATAGTTATGTAGATCCCTTGTATAAAGTGGTCCTCTTCAGAACATTTTTTTGTCAGAAATTGTCCTTATTTTTTTCTGTGTATGTCATGAATTCACATTTATTTGTTAGCAATTTTATAGATGGTGTTGTTTCTACAAACCTGAAACTTGGAGCCACAGGAAAATTCTTTTTCTGACCCCAGTCTACATATTTAGATAAAGAGAAAAAATTTAATATTTTTCCGAACTGCAAAAGTTTCAAATCTAAAAAAATAAATGAATTTACAGTGATATGGAAAATTATTTTGGCATTGTGTCACTTTGTCAATTTTTTTTTCTTCCAATTTAGTCCTGTCAGTACAGTAACTACAGGGCAGTTCATGTGTACTAATGGAATGGTATTTAATCCTTTTGATGTAGGTTTTTTTTGTCCTGCTAGACAGATGCGTGTTGCAAAAGGCAAGACATAAGCAGTCATGTTGTCTGACCTTCCATCTATTCCTTCATGTTTTATGAGACTTATTGTTTTCAGTGGAAATATATTGTTTACGTTATGTCATTAAGAGTCTTGGCTCATAATTCCATTATAATCCCATTCTTTAACTTGACAATTTCAACAATGATCACATTATAGAGCGACATATTGTCACCATTATTATTATTGTTATTATTTTCATTATTATTATTATTATTATTATTATTATTATTGATGTTGTTAGTGTTGTTGTTGTAACAGTAAAACTTAGATTTTATCGACCTTTGAAAATATTGACTAATAGAATGAACTCCTAATACAGATTCATTCATAACAGAATCATATTAATTACTTGACAAAATCTTTGTCTTCTGGCAAACATGGAAAGGTGTTTTTAATTATTATTATTATTATTATAGGTCATTAATTTTCGGCAGTTGTACAGTAAAGTAATCAACGACAAACATGATGATATTATGGCCAAATTTGGAGCCATCCTAGCACAGGGTATTCTAGATGCTGGTAAGTAAATTAAATACGCACAGACCAAAAGTACATTAAATAAATTCTAAATGTCCAAAAGAGACAAAGACAGCATTTTAAAAAGAAAGTAAATTGTTTTCAGGGGTGGTGTATAAAATTATTTGGTTTCCCATTCTATTCTGGCTGCATTTGCAAAATGAAGCACTGGGTTTCCATAAAAAAAACATTTAAATATTTACTCAGAATTGCCATATATATATATCAAATATCAATGACGTTACCCAGATATCAGCTCAACATGTTCTTTATAAACACACTTTACTGCCCAATTACGTTACCAGGTATCAGGTCAACATGTTCCTTATAAACACACTTTACTGCCCAATGACATTACCCAGGTATCAGGTCAATATGTTCCTTATAAACACACTTTACTGCCCAATGACGTTACCCAGGTATCAGGTCAACATGTTCCTTATAAACACACTTTACTGCCCAATGATGTTACCCAGGTATCAGGTCAACATGTTCCTTATAAACACACTTTACTGCCCAATGACGTTACCCAGGTATCAGGTCAACATGTATAACTACACTTTACTGCCCAATGACATTACCCAGGTATCAGGTCAACATGTTCCTTATAAACACACTTTACTGCCCAATGACATTACCCAGATATCAGCTCAACATGTTCCTTATAAACACACTTTACTGCCCAATGACGTTACCCAGGTATCAGCTCAATATGTTCCTTATAAACACATTTTACTTCCCAATAATGGTAACTAAGTATCAGGTCAATTAATTCCTTGCAAACAGAGTTTACTGCCCAATATCTGTATCTAGGTACCAGGTCACTCTGTTCCTGTAAAGAGACTTTACAGCCCAGTAACCATAATTAGACAGACTTCACAGCCCAATAGCCATAATTAGACAGACTTCACAGCCCAACAGCCATAATTAGACAGACTTCACAGCCCAATAACCATAATTAGACAGACTTCACAGCCCAATAACCATAATTAGACAGACTTCACAGCCCAATAACAATAATTAGACTTCACAGCCCAATAGCCATAATTAGACAGACTTCACAGCCCAATAGCCATAATTAGACAGACTTCACAGCCCAATAGCCATAATTAGACAGACTTCACAGCCCAATAACCATAATTAGACAGACTTCACAGCCCAATAACCATAATTAGACAGACTTCACAGCCCAACAACCATACCAAGGTATTAGGTCACTGTGTTCCTGTAAACAGATTTTTACAGCCCAATAACCATACATAGGTATCAGGTCATATATTGTGTATATATATTTACACAATATAAAATAGATGGAATGATGGACAGGTGGATCATAATTGAAATCACCAATTCAACCGACACACATGTCGGACTGACTGGCAGATTAACTGCGTATATGATACATTATAGCATAAGAAGACTAAAAGAGAAGTAATTTCAGCTCTTTAATAACAACTGTTTAGCATTATAAAACAGTACATAAGTATACATCTTTGGCATTCCTTGGGTCTCATCCTCCGCTGCATGAGGTTAATGTGGTAAGATGGAAGACAAGCATGCAGTATCTGTGAGGCGGAATTGCCAGTATGACTGATGTCAGGGCCGAATAGCCAACATGCACTACCTATGAGGCGGAATCGCCAGTATGACTGATGTCAGGGCCAAATGGCCAACATGCCCTATCGATGAGGCGGAATCACCAGTATGACTGATGTCAAGGCAGAATTGCCAATGTTTGACTGACTAACATAACTGTTATGGCAGAATTGCCACTGTATTGAGGCAGAGTCGCCATAACTTGTTATGTCTGTAAGTCAGGTGGATTGGGGACAGAATGCCCAAACGATGCTGCATGCTGAGAATGGAACTGCAGTAGTATGCAGCGGAGAGCCCCAAGGAACGGATATGTATGGACAAGAAGTACCTGCAGTTCTGTTAATAAGCATGAAATATATAACAAACAATATAAGCAATTAGGACTAAGAAACACAAATCCTTGCCATATTAAGACACATACAACTGTGAATCATCATATACGGATAATATTGTAAGGACCTGTGCCAAGGTGTTACTGTTCAGGGATCCCTGCCTGCATAGAATATTATGGTGATAACAAGACTAAATTCACAGTATATCTAGATTGTAAGGTAAGCAATGCTGTGATGCAAGAATCTGTAAGAAAGTCATATATGACGAAACAAAACTATAAACATGGATGTTCAGCACAGTGTTCACGGCTTTTCAGGCCCTGCTGGTGCTTAAACACACCCAATGCCAATGAATCCGATCATACTGTTTCAATGAACACACTGTGAACACACCACCGATGCGAAACACACCTCATAGGGCGATTGAATCTGATGCTCCCACTCTATAGAAAAACTGCAGAATTCCAAATGCCATGAAACACTTGGCACAACACACAGAATCTGCTTACTCCTTTCTCAGAAATAACTCCATGTAAAGAATCTGATGATCACATCCGAAAGAATACACTGATACACATCCTTTCTCAGAAATAACTCCTCAGAAATAACTCCATGTAAAGAATCTGATGATCACAGCCAAAAGAAAACACTGACACACACCAACTAACCTTCATTAGAACATGCACACCTCATCAAAGAAAACATGTAGATGAAACTGCTCATATGGCAGTACTTTATCTATGAACAGGAAGATCCCCACATGACCTGCTGTGCATGTAGGCTGGCATCATTCGAGGTCCTAATATATATATACCCAACTGCAAGTCCTAATATATATATACCCAACTGCAAGCAATGTAGACCCAGATCTACCATTGCTAAATCCATCAGGAGATTGATGTCAACGGTGTTCATTCTACTTGTTGTTATTATTTCAGCATGATAGACCTAGAGCTACCATTGCAGGATGTAATGGTTGCTCTTGGTGTACGCTGTTGATTCAGTGCTTCAATTTATTTTGTTTCAAGGCAGCAGAATTTACCTATCTATATCTGCCACAAAGGAATGTCACTATAGATCTGGAGATGCTCCCAGGGCACGTGATCACAACATGATTTGCACAATATTTTTACGAATTTGTGCACATGGAAAGTGGTGATGCATATCAACTCCTGCAAATTAGTTTCAAGTCATGCATATGAAAATGTACTCTGCGCAATGTAGAATTTTATTAGCCATTCACCCTTTAAGTGTAGCGACATAAATCAAGAAGGTAGAAATATTGTAGTGCTTGTCATGACTTGTATTTTTTCGTAACTATTTACACAGCTGGTTCCTTTGGCTTGACATGAATGGTTGTTAAATTAAATCTGATTGGCATATTTGGGCCCCATTACAAGCATTCTCTCATACTTTGAACCTTGCATCAAGAAAGTTTTACAAATGCATGTTTATAATATGGGCTATCTAGAAGATCCAAAATGGCCAATTCCCAGCTTGGTTCATCTTTAGATGACTATTTCATTCAGCAAATACTGGCTGATCATATTGATGAAGTCAGTTTATTTTTAAAGTTAGGAAGTATATCAGAATATTGGAGCTGAGGAAGTGTTAATGGAGATACCAGTGAGTGATTTTGAACCCAAAGATGGTGTTAAATACATGTCCGATGTACACGCTGGATGGACAGAAACAGACAGCATGCCAGCCAACTCCTCATTTCAGCTGTGTTTCAAAATGAAATGTAGAAAAGGCAGACAAACAAGCTAAATTAAAATACAGACAATTTAAAGGCATGGTGCACTTTTCGTTTCATTTCTCGTCACAATTTGGCACTGTGGAATCGTGCTACAAAACCATATTGCCTTGGAAAAAGATTATGTTAAGTCTAATGTAAGAATCTAAAAATGTAAAGATATTTATTTATCAAAATACCTCTGTTCGAACAAGTAGACTATGGCATTAATGGTCTTAAAATCCTAATACAGCATTATAGAACAGTAAATCTGGCATAGTAGAATACATGCCAACCATTACGCTTTTGGTATAAACATTACGCTTTTTTTCACCAAATTATGTTTTACGCTAGCTTGTATATGGATTATGCTTTTTTGGTACATCAAAAAGATAAAATAAAAATAAAATGATAAAAAGTTGTTTTGTCATATTTATTATCATCTTTTTAATTCCATTCACATAAATCTGAGAATATTCTTAAAAAGATGAGTGCTGCAAAGAACAGCATAACAGTACTTTCCTTATTTGCTATTTACAGCAACTGTATATGAATCATTTCCAAGAAAAAAGACAGGTTTCTTCAAATATGAATGGTTCCTCACAGATTCATTACATTGATAAGCTAGTTACATAGTGGACCAGTCTGTATTTTTAACCAAATTGGCACCAGACTAACTTCAGGATCATTCATCAAAAGTTACATATACGTACACTAGTTAAAATGAGTGGTGAATATAAATAATTTGTCAGTATATTTTGTTTTTATATTCTGGCTTTAATCCATATGAATTTTGCCCATTTGTGACAAGAATTTTGACTTGTTGCAGAACCAGGTTAGCAAAAATAAATGTATCTTTTTCATACAAGGTGCTGTAATTGTGGCATGTAATATATATTACACTTTCAATGCCCAAATTACACTTTTTTGCCACTTATATTAGCACTAATTACTCTTACACCTCTTGAGTGCTAATTCAAGAAAATTAAACTTTGGCAGAATTTATGTTAGTGAAATCTTATTATGGAGCAGAAGTGTCCAAAAGACAAAACCTCTGAGTTGTGGAAAATTGTACATAACAGCCATAAAGAACAGTCTTCAGACTTGTTCTAGCTGGCTAAGCTTGTTATATATATGCCCCTTCAGACAGCAGACTGAAAGGGGATTCTTAAGTACAAAACAATATTCACACACAGATCAGGAACAGATTAAATTCACAAACATTCAACAGATTTTTGCTTCTACAGCTTAAGGCAACATCTTTTAAAGATTTTGAATTTAGTAGGGGTCTTACAGAGTGAGGCAAGAAGAAAGATACATGGATATTAAAGTGTTATGTAAATACTGAATTATGGCCATTTCCACCTCCCACTCATTTTTGTTCTAATCCCCCCTTATTTTGGTGACCAGGGGAAATCTGCCTTTGTGATAAAATCCTGGGATCATCTCTACAGATCTGGGTTACATGGTTCTTTGTAGTTATTTTATTATTTCAAGCAAGTGGCATAGATATAGAGCTAACATTGCAGAATGTAATGGCAGACCATCATGTGCTCTGTTCATTCTGTATTGTTTTGGTCTCCCTTTGCAGGATGTGATGACTGACCTGGGCATATGCTGTTCATTCTGTTTAATTATTGTATCTGCCTTTGTACAACACGATGGCAGATCCAAGTGTGCACTGTTCATTCTTCTTTATTACTTGAAGCAGATGGCATAGATTTAGATTTACCAGGATGTGATGGCAGATCTAGATGTGTACAGATCGTTCAATTTATTTTATTATTTCAACCAAACAAAATATACCTACCGGGTAGAGCTACCATTGCAATATGTAGTCACTCTTTATTGGTGTGCACAGTTCATTTGTACTTGTTTGATTATTTGAAGCAATTGGTGTAAACCTAGATTTTTCATTGCAGGACGAGTCCACAGGTTCGGGCATATGCTATACATAGTTGTTTGTACACACTAAAGTGTCTCCATCTCTCAAAGAAACATTACAAATCTATTGTTCATCTTTTGTAGAATCACAATGTCTAGACTCGTGTTTTACTTTTCTTAAAAACACTTTCATGCTTGTATTTGAATTATTGTATCAGCCATGATGTATTGAAAGGGTTGCATTTAATTTCCATTTTTGTTTGCTCAACAGACATTCATTTATTCAAACTGGACCTCAGGGATTGTCAAATATGAAATTATTAAAAGTAAGAGTGTTTAGCTCCACTGGGTATATATCTAGAAGAGCTTATGAGATGGTCTGTTGTCTGTTATTTGATGTATGTCCATTATTTTTCTTATTGCTACTCCTCTTAAACTACTAGGATTGCCTTGAGATGTTATGCACACATTTATCTCACGGTCTAGTTGGTCCCAAACGAAAATGGTGCTGCTCAGACATCCAGTATAGCTGCCATGATGGTCATCTTGAAATAGCTACTAATCATAAATGGATGGTCATGTCAGCATGCGGTTTCCACTTGAGAACTTCTAATGATGTCTAGTTGGGCCTAATGGTACCAGTTTACTGTCTAATATTACTGCAGTGGCAGCCATCTTGAAAATCATGTTGTCACTATTCCTCCTGAATGGGTGATCAATAATATGGGATTTTGACTTAAAAAGTTCTTAGGATGTCTGGTTGATCCCAAATAAAAATCATACTTATCTGACATCTAATACAGCCACCACAGCAGCCATCTTGAAAATCTTGTTTTAACCATTTCATCCTGAATGGATAGTAATATCAGCATGGGGTTTTCACTATAATACTTATGATGTCTAGCAGTTCCTGAATAAAAATTATGCTAGTCACACATCCAATATGGCCTCCATAGCAGCCATCTTAAAAATCTTCTTAACACAACCCTGTTTGAACAAAAAGTCATATTGATATTGGGTTTTCACCAGAAGACTTCTTTTGATATCCAGTTCTTCTTAAATGAAAATTAAATGAAAATGGCACAGATCTGACATCCAGTATGGCTGGCACAAAAGCCATCTTGAAAATCTGGTTATTGCTATTCCTAAATGGGAAGTGATAACTATACAGTATTGTTATCTCTCCAAAATGGATGGCTATATCCACATTGGGTTTTTTCAGCAATCAGTTTTTTGTTAAACTTTGTTGGTCCTAAATGGAAATGGTGCCATTCGTACATCCAAAATATGGCTGGCATGATTTCTGTCATGAAAATTTTTTGTCACTACTTCTCGTGAATGGATGATCTTTATCACATGGGGTTTTCACTGAAAGACTTCTAATGTCCTATTTGTCCTCAATGAAAATGGTGCCAAGCTGTGTACCACAGTAGCTAATTTGAAACTCTTGATCTTACTGAAGAATATCAACACTCTGCAGTTAAAAAGAAGAAATTCTTGAATTCCTAGAACTTGTTATGCCCAGTAGCACACCAGTCCCTTCAAGGGACTCGAATTTCTTTTAAAACATGTTGATAAAAATAATACAAAATTTTCAATCAAAAAGGACTTTTTTAGCTCACTTTATCTTAAGGCCAAATGAGCTTATGGTATGGGTCATAGTCCATCTGTCCAAATGAGCTTTTGAGTTTGGCTCGTAGTCCATCTGTCCAGTGAGCTTATGGTATGGCTCATAGTCCATCCATCATTTTTTAACAGTTGCTATTTTCAACTTTGCAAAAATCACCCAACTTGGCACATAGCTTCCTGGCATAAAGGCCTTACTGTTTTGTGTAAAGAAACTTACTTGCATTTGATTGCGATATTTTCATGAAACTGAGGTATACATTTGATTGTGACAGCTTCATGAAACTGGTATACATGTGATTGTGATATCTTCATGACATGACATTCTGTTATACATTTGATTTCAATATCTTCATGAAACTCTGACTTGCATTTGATTGCGATATCTTCATGAAACTCTGGTCTGCATTGGATTGTGATATCTTCATGAAACTCTGGTATACATATGATTGTGATATCTTTGTGAAACTCTGGTATACCTTTGATTGTGATATCTGGCATGCATTTGATTGTAATACCTTCATGAAACTGGTATGCATTTGTATCATGACAGTAGTCTATGTCTTATATAATAATGGGCTTTGTCAGATAAGTATTTTCAGAACGGCTGATACCGATGTTCCATAATCACTTGCTTATTGACAGAGTTAGTTGATCCTGTGCTTTTACTTCCAAAGACTTTGAGGGTATTTCACTTGACATTATAGGACACATGTCAAGAGTCTACAGTCAATTAAATTTTTTCAGATTTGTTATTTGTGATTGATGTAAAGTTTTTTTCTTAATTTATTCTCTGGCACAATTAAAATAACTGAAATAAGAAGTATAGATTCATACATACCAATTACTTCCTCAATTTCTAGGTGGTCGTAATGTGACTATATCGCTGCAGTCTCATACTGGACACACCAACATGGAGGGTGTTGTGGGTATGCTGGTATTCTGCCAGTTCTGGTTCTGGTATCCACTGACTCACTTCCTGTCCCTTGCCTTCACCCCAACTTGCCTGATTGGCCTCAACCATGACCTCAAGGTAATTCTACCTGCCACTCTTCTTCCATCCTCTTCTCATATCGCCACCCTTTTCCCTAACTGTTCTTGTAAACCAGTGATTGTTACATGGTATATTCTAGGATGTGCAATTGAAGGAACCATTGATCTTTACAGGATGTATTTTATGATATACATTTTATAAGATCACGTTTATTCCTAAAATATTGCAGAGAAAAATCAGCAGAATTTCATTTTTCCAAGCGCTAGATTTATTTCTTTACTAAATGACTCCTGTATTTAAAAAAAAATTCTTTTCAAATAGAAGGATTAACTTTCCCCAAAAAATTTTCATTTGTAGACTGGACCTGGTCCCCAGTGTAAAGTCGCAAACAGAGAAATAATTTGATTGCATGCCTTAGTGTTAACATATTATCTACCACTCTGTAGTGAAAATGTTCAATAAATCCTCCTTGTTACATACCTCATTTATATATCCATATGTAGTATATTATACATTCCCAACATTACCTCTTAATACAGACATATGATGAGATCAGATCATGAAAAGATGTATTACCTGGTGGGTACAACATAAAATTGGTTATCATGATAGTAAATCAAAAAGGTGGAGGACGACTTCTTAAGTCTACAAATTGGTTATTTAAACTAGGTATTTTTTGTTGTGCCTTATCATCTCCTTGAATTCGCAGTCATGAGCATGTCCCATAGTATAAATCCAAAAAGCATCTGGAAACGTCAGTGAAGACTGTTTTATTTTTTGTGCATCATTAACATGTGTCCAACAGTTGTCAGTTTAGTTTGCTGTTTTTGTGGAAAAAGTCTTACTTTCGTACCGAGTAGAACTTGTATTTACAGAACTTCTTGAATAATTTCATCCCTTTACCCAATAATGCTAAAGCAGAAAAGTTTTCAGTTTATTTAATAAATTTAATTTTAAGAGAGCACTTTCATGTATGGTCATCTCTTTCTGTCTTGACTGCTCTGGTGGCCTAGTGGTTAGAGCATCAGCCTCGGATGCAGGAGGTTGCCGGTTTGAAGACCAACCAAGTCATACCAAAGACTTATAAAAATGGTACTAACACATGCCGTGCTTCGCATTCAGCATTAAGAGGTTAGTGTTCAGCCTGGTGTCAGGATAATGTGAGTGGGTGGGACATCATGTTATATGTCTGGGGCATGATGCCCCAGTACTAGACATCACTATAAACTGCCACACTGCAGACATCATAGTGATATGACTGAAAAATTTTTAAACCTACATTAAAAATCCAAATCCACATCTCTCTCTCTCTCTCTCTCTCTCTCTCTCTCTCTCTCTCTCTTTTTCTCTCTCTCTCTCTCTCTCTCTCCCCCTCTCCCTCTCTCTCTCTCTCTCTCTCTCCAAAGAGATCCATTTATTACAAATTGTGCAAGTATTTTCACATCTTCATCCTTCACAACAGATGCCAAAGTTGGAGTTCCGATCCGGTGCCAAGCCATCAACATTTGCCTACCCACCAAATCTGGAAGAGAAGAAGGACAAGACAAAAGAGAAGGTTGAAACAGCTGTCCTCAGCATAACTGCCAAACAGAAGAAGAAAGAGGCAGATAAAAAGGAGAAGGAGGAGAAAATGGAAGTGGTATGTGAGACATCAGCTTTTCCTTTATTTTTTATTACAGGCAGGAGAGTTCGAATACAAGTTTGTTGATCTTTCCATGCAGACGTGTCTCTTTTGTCTCAGATTATGTTTTATTATGAGTTTTATAAAATCCTTGGAAGAGTTTAAAGAAAATAATTTAAATTTCAAAAACTAAAATAAGTTAAATGTGGATAGTGTAATTTCCCATTTATTTATGGACTGTCACATTAGGAATATGCGCTTGCAAACTACTTCACAACATATATATAAACCTAAGGAACAACCATCATCAGCAAAGACATTTAGACATCCAAATTCACTATCACACAGTTAGACACTTATTTCACTATTACATAGACACCCTAATTCACTATCACACAGTTAGACACTTATTTCACTATTACACAGACACCCTAATTCACTATCACACAGTTTCTTTGATTCCCAGTCAGACAGTTAGACACCTTAATTCCCTATCAGAAGCAGTATATACAGTCATCATCTTTGAAGATGGTTACACAACCTAATTCCCTACAAGACTGTTAAAACACCAATGTTATCCTATCAGGGGTAGTATATAGTCATCGTCTATGAAGATAGACACCCTGCTTCCCTGTCAGAGGCATTATATGCAATCATCATCAGTGAAGACAGCTTGACACCTCAGTTCCCTATCAGAGGAATTATACAGAGGAGTCATAAGTGAAGACAGACACCATAATTCCCCATGAAAGGAATTATATAGTCATCATTAGTGAAGACAGACACCCTAATTCCCTATCAGAGACACCCTAATTCCCTATCAGAGGCATTATATGCAATCATTATCAGTGAAGACAGCTTGACACCTCAGTTCCCTATCAGAGGAATTATACAGAGGAGTCAAAAAAAAGTGAAGACAGACACCCTAATTCCCTCTCAAAGGAATTATATAGTCATCATAAGTGAAGACAGACACCATAATTCCCCATCAAAGGAATTATATATACACCACTCCCTCGATAACTCGCACACAGCGGGGTCCAAAAACATCGACCGCGTTATAAGCGAGGGCGCGAGTTATTGAGGGACCTATAACAAACAACAAAACTAACAAAGGGATCGACGTAGAGGCAAAAGGGGGGTGGGTTGGGTTGGCATGTTAGTGTTGAATACTCACTTAATAATCGTGCTAAGATTAACTGTGAATAAATATCTCTACATAGCGGTGTACTTTATTTACTTTTTTCCTCACAGAGTAACATTAATTTCAGGATAACTTACAGTATATTGAGGAGATCATCAAAACATTATTCCACATGGTTTCCGTTCGCTTAACACATGTACGACTTCACACATTGTGTACTACGTCACAATTTTTGTGTTGAAGTGGATAAATTCTAGTTTTAGTGTTTGATCCAAAGTAGACTTTTTTTATACAAAAGATCGACACTCATTTAGAAGAAACAACGTCGATTGAACGATGGGTAGATTTGATTGCGGTAGAAGTAAAATGAAAAAAAAAAAATTTACAAGGGTTAACCATTACCAACATGAATTTTAATGGGTCTACAAATTTAAAATAACGTAAATTAGAACACGATAATACTTGCAGTTTGTGACACGTTTGACAAATATCACTTCACATTTTGAAAACATCTGTTCATTTTTTTTGTGTTACTCTTTGATTTCTCTGCCACCTCTGTGTATTGTTCATGGATGATTATCTCTCAGAGCTGGTATGGATAATTACATGAGGCTTCCTGATAAGCTGAGCATATTTCTCCCGACAATGAATTTTGTTTAATTCTATGTCGGCACTGGAATCTCCAAAGCCATCCATGGCTTGCCCTAAAACGAGATTCATTCTCCATACTTTTTGCCATTTTTTTCTGCTTGGGCCTTGAGAATTGTTCCAGAGATGGGAACCAAACCTCTAAATGTCGACTCAGCAATTGTTTAGTTCATTGCAAACGTTGGATCTCGCTTCACCATTATGAACCCTATCTATGATGCACAGCTTTTCAGTCACTGAGTACACCTTTCGCTTACTTCCTTTGCTCTCCATGGTCACATTTACAAATGATTAGGATACATTACTGATATTATATCCTTTAGTGATGTTAAGTACATAAAAATGTGAAACCATTTTCGATTGGTCAAATAAAATGAATTTTGAGAACGGTAATGACCACAAGAACTTGCGCTGCTATTGGCACGCCTTTGAATATTTTTTTAATTGTACTTCCCTTGCTTGATTTGATACAAAAGACATATTCAAAGTGATAAAACAACAAAGGTCTCGTTTAATTGATTTTTTTAATGCAACAAACAGTTCACCAGGTTGTTGATCAAAACAAAGCTGGCATGTAATTAGGTTCTCACAGAAGTACTCACGGGTTTCGATGTGACGGTCGGTTGACTCTTTTCAGTTTTCCTAGAAGAGAATATGTTGCGATTATAGTGTTTGCAATGAAGCGAAATTAAAGGATTAGAACGTGACTTTCACATAGCAATACATTTAATTGGTGTTTATTTCATTCTCTGTTGCCACCTGTTAGCATTTACCAGAATTTTTCGTTGATCGCTGTTTCACCAGACTGTTTATTTACAGTGTATTGACAACTATTTCTCTCAAAAAAAAACCAAACATAAAAATATGTGATATCTTATTAGAACTTGCAAATTTCACAATATGGATTCTATTTTTACGGGCAATAATCACCATTTCCGATGATAAAATGAGCTACCATATTTCATGTATTTTTTTGTACCCTTTAATTTTTCGTACACAGTCCAGTTATCAAAATAATAATTAAAATGTATTATAATTTTTCGTACATATCTCTTTGTATTATTTGAAAAATTTGTTAAATTATCGGACATTAAATTTCCACTAAGAAGATTTACGTTTGCAAAAAAAGATCGAAAATACCGTATTCCCATTTTGTTTTTACAAAAATTAATGGGGGCCCTGAGTGGCCGAGTGGTCTAAAGCGCTCTCCGTTACGGATCACTGCCATCTCACCTCTGTCTGCATGGGTTCGAGTCTAAGATTCGGCGAATGGGGATATGTGAGAAAGCTTGGCAGTAGCTTCTCATGGGTCGGTGGTTCTTTCCGTGGATTTCCTGGTTTCTTCCTCCACCATTAATACTGGCCGCCATGTATAGCCTATCGTGTGCTGAAAAATGATGTTAAGCCCCACAACAACAACAACAACAACAACAACAAAAATTAATGATTAATAATTATTTTTTCATGTACGAACATTTACATAAAATACGTTATGTATCAAGGTTCAATTTACCAATTTACCAATTCTTATCGTGATTTTTTTTTTCACATTCAGCACATTTTAAAATATATTTCTTTGGAAAAAAATCAGGAGCCATGCCGGACACTGCATTATAAGCGGGTTCGCAAGTTATCCGGGCGTGAGTTATCGAGGGAGTGGTGTATATAGTCATCATCAGTGAAGACAGACACCCTAATTCAGAGGCATTATATACAGTCATCATCAGTGAAGCCAGCTGGAGCTCCTGATCCACTCTCAAAAGAATGTATACAGTCATCATCAGTGAAAATAGTTAGATACCCTAATCCCCTATTAAAGGCATTGTATACAATACATCATCATTATAACATGGAGTCTAGTGTGGATCCCATATTTTTGTAAAAAGAAAATTTTTTTAAAAAAAATTGACCCCTGCGTGATGAATGTGAAGAAAATCATGATCTGAATTGGTAAATGATACCTTGTTATATCACTTATTTTATCCTTGAACATAGTAGTTTGTGCCTGAAATGTTAGAATCAATGTAATGAAATTCACAAGTTTTAATAAGAAATTACATATTTTGTTAGATTTTATTGGAAAAATACTTTCTCAATACACTGTAAATAATGTATGGCAAAATACTGATCAATGAAAACTTATGGCAAATGAACGGTTAGCAACATTGAAAGAAATATACATCAATTAAATATGTCTTGTCAGATAAAATTCATGTTTTAAACTTTTAATTCCGTTTCATTGTAAACAGAATAATCATGGCATGTTCTCATCTATTAAAACATTAGAAGGGTCAGTAAACCATTACATCGATCCCCACAATCACTTCTATGAGAACCTATTGAGGTGCTGACTGTGTTTTGATCTACAACTAGGGGAAGTGTTTGTTGCATTGTAAAACTTGATTAAAAGAGACCTGTGTTGTTTTATCACATTATGCCTTTTGTAGCTAATCAAGTAAGGGAGGTACAATAAAATAGTTCAAAGGCATGCAGATCCTACCTGCATAAACTCTTATGGTCACTATTGTGTATCAGAATCAAACCATTTTATTTGACCAGTTGAACATAGTTTTAAATATTATGTACTGAGCATCATTAAAGTATATATAATAATCACTAATGTATCCTAATCATTTGTAAATGTGATCATGGAGAGTGAAAAGTATATATATGCTGACCACATTATTATAGAAGAACAGTCAAACATTCAGTGATATGTTAGGCAGGGGGAGGTAAACAAAATGTCAGTCAGTTGTAATAATTTTCATCAGTGTAAATTAAATGTATCACTTCATGTATTTATGTATTTAATTATGTCATTATATTTTAAAAATGAAATAAAAATTATAATACTTGGCTTCACATTATTTTCTTCAACACATATTGATGTATATGGGATAGTCCAATTCAAGTACAGGTACAATGGTTTAATTTTGGTCACTGGGTAGATATTGGTACAATGTTATTTCCAGAACTATGTAATAATGAAGGGCGAGCTGTACAGTGTGCATACAATCTGATGGCGCAGTGTTTCATACCAGGAAGAGTCTTTCTGAAGGAAATGGGGGTGTTGTCCAATTTGACACTAAATATTAGGATCATATATATATATTCATCATTTTGTATATTATAATTTAGTCGTCAAGAAGATTATGACAAAAATGTTAATACAGGATCAGGTCAGGCTGATAATCAAGGATGTACTTTTTACCCTATGTCCAGTAATAGGCCACGATGTGTTATCAAATGGTGTATGTTACATATTTCCATTCAAAATATCAATTAAATCAATCAACATGGAGAATGCTATGACCAACAAATAGGATGGTTACAAAATTCAGGCTACTTGAGTAATACAAGAGTCTATGAAATAACTGGGGTGTAGAGCTGACATTCAGAATGTTTCAGTGATTACAAGTTGAATTATTCCAAAGCTTATAATATACAAGTTAAGGGGGTTTAAGGGTTTAAGGTTGTTTTTGTAGGCATGTAATGCAGTGAAGACTTTATCTGAAAAGCACATGAAAGAGTAAGAACTTGTTATCATTCATCTCTTAACAGTAATTGAAGTTTACTTAAATATTGTACCATTGTATAAAGATTGAAGTTTACTTAAATATTGTACCATTGCATAAAGATTGAAGTTTACTTAAATATTGTACCATTGCATAAAGATTGAAGTTTACTTAAATATTGTACCATTGTATAAAGAGTGAAGTTTATTTAAATATTGTACCATTGTATGAAGATTGAAGTTTACTTAAATATTGTACCATTGTATAAAGATTGAAGTTTACTTAAATATTGTACCATTGTATAAAGATTGAAGTTTACTTAAATATTGTACCATTGTATAAAGATTAAAGTTTACTTAAATATTGTACATAGATGTAAAGATTCAAGTTTGCTCAAATGTTATATTTCTGTGTAAGGTCAGTTTTACTTAAATAATTTAGTTCTATATAATGATTAAAGATTAGTTAATATTGTATTTCTTTGTAAAGCTTAAAGTTTGCTTAAATATGGTACCTCAATTTTTATCACTAAAGTACTTAACTGTTGTACCACTGTATAAAAATTAAAGGTTGCTTCCAAGTAGAATAGTCAAATCTACACATTGAGCGAATATTTTTTCTAATTGTCAAATTGGCTGAACTTACTGATTTTATCAAAAATGTAGTACTGATATATATATATATATATATATATATATATATATATATATATATATATATATATATATATATATATATAACCCAAAAAGCTATTTGTAACCAAGCAGAAAGGATTATATGTATTGTTGCAACTATATGGTCTTAAACTAAGTAATAGAAAACAGGGAAATCCAACAAGTTTTGTAAAATTCAACAAATAATTTATTTCCCTTGAATACAAAGCAATAAATTAAAAAGAACTTACAGTATTGTGAACTAAATCCCAAATAGTTCTAAAAGTTCTAAAAAAAAGTCCAAATGTATGAAGTTACTACTGAATTCCAGTTTGATTCCAGTTAAATTCAAATATTGATGTGTTGATTGCCTGTAGTCTTGAATATGTTAATGTGACAGTTGCTTGGATTGTGGCGATATACTAAGGGTCTTTTGATGTATCATAATAATATAATCCAAAAATGTTCTTGTCTGAATTCACTATAATTGCAAATTAATGTTCCAGTCCAAGAATATCATGGATTGAGCACTTTGTATTTCCAATGAATAATAATTTGAATGAATAAATCCACCCAAATGAAAACTGAACACAACAATAAGACTGATTCTGCTTCAAGATGTTAAGGCAAGAAGGAGTAATTTTTAGATAAACAAGAGTATAAACCCTGCTACTTGACCTGAGTCACAATTAACATTTTCTGAAAACACTGTTACTTAATGGAAGCTTCCATTCTAGAAGATTCTAGGGTCAGCATCAGGACTATAAAAGTGTTTATATTATTAATGATCTGAATATATAATCAACACTAGGAGTGAAAGCTGTAGCTATGTATTCTGTTGTTTACAAAATAAATGTCTATGGTCAGGTACACAGTGAACTTGATTTGGACAAGGTCAGGTACAAAATAATACAAATTAAATATACATAACAGTATTATTGAATATATTGGACTGGTTCCCATCTATCTCCACTCAGTTGTTTTGTCATAATAATGAATTGTTATGTACATTTCTATATTTGCTAAGAATTTGACAGTTATTCCTCTATATGTCATACCACATACCTTGAAAAAGCCAAACGATCACAGAAGGAACTGCTTGCATTATGTTCTTTATCAGGTATTTTTTTGATTTGCAGTTATTAGCTGAATGTTTCACAATTTAACTTTTCAATTCCTTCATTACCTGGCAATAGGATGTAAAAGCAGATGACATTACAGAGAAGGAAGATGCTAAGAAGAAGAAAGAAGAGAAAAAGACTGAGGAACCCAAGAGCAAGGATGGAGAGAAGGAAGAAAAATCAGAGGAGGCAAAAGAACCTGAGCCCAACTTCCAGATGTTAGCAAACCCAGCACGAGTCATGAGGTCACAGGTAGGCTAAATTATTGTCAAGGTCAGAAGGTCAAGCAGTCAAGGACAGGTCATCAATTTGGGTCAGGATGATGTCAAGCCTTGATTGTTTAGATCTAAAATGATTGAGATTTCAGTTGAAAATGTTTTTGGATTTGAATGTCAAGTGATTTAATTCTTCCTTGAGCCAACGACTGATAATTATAAAATACTTCTCCCTAATGTATTGACAATGTTAGCGTCAGATGTGTTGTTTCTATTATATTCACATCATCTTGGAATTTAGTTTTTGTGTTGGTTAATCTTTCAGCAGCAGGAGATTGACAGAAAATGCTGTTTTGTAGGGGTTTTTTCATGCAAATTTAGCAAATCAAAATAAATGATTTCCTTCAGCATCTTTATGTGAAAAACAACACCAATTTAATATAAATTTATCTGAGCTGATGATAAACTTGTGGTCTTGCCTACTGAGTTACTGCATTCATTTTGTTTTACAGCTGAAAGTTTTGGCCATGCCAGAGGGAAGCAGATATGTTCCCATGAAAGATGTGAGTATTTTCCCATTACAGAAACTATTACCTCCAACTACCCCAAACATGTATGCACAAGAGTTCATTTCAAGAATGTATTTGTAATTCTGAATACAGCCTGCCCCATGGTTATATAACTTAGTAATGAAACTTAAAAAATTTTCATTACATCCTTTGATCCTTAATTTGCCTGAATTTAAGAACAGAATCAGAAGTATTTGAAACCTGCACAATTTGATTTTATCTGTACATTGTAAAGTTTAGATTGAAATGGAGACAAACTGACATCAGGTTGAGATGGAGGCAAACTGGCTTAAGGTTGAGATGGAGACAAACTGGCATAAGGTTGGGTTTAAAATAAATTCACAGTCATTAACATGAAATATCCCAAAATATCTATCCTTTAGCATGGTAATCCCATGTAAACATTAGGCATGCCATAATTTGCTTTTGTCTCACCACTAAGTAGGGACCCAGGTGGCTGAATAGTCTTAACGGCATGCCTTTGCTGATCACCACCATCTTACCTCTGTCCACATGGGTTCAAGTCTGGGGCTTGACCATTGTGATTAAATGAGAAAGCTTGCCAATAAGTTCTCATATGTTTTTGGTTCTCACTGGGGTTTTCCTAGATTATTCCTCCACCAGTTATACTGGCCACCATGTATAGCCTATGTTGCATTGAGAAATGGTGTTAACCACCACCCACCCGCCCACCCAAAACAAAACAAACAGGTACCATATTTCCACTGCTGGTAGTGGTATTGCCAGCATTGTTAAAGTGCTTTGTTAGGCATATTTAGAAAGTCATTTATCTTGTACATCAATGGCTGTATTCAGCTGCTACTGATGTAGAATATTACTACAGTATAACCTGTCTTGAAAGAACACCCCTTCTGCCAAAAATTTATGGTGTTTCAGGTAGTTGCTCATAACAGGTCATAACACTATATAATCAGTAAGTCCATGCATTGAGAAGCTGGTCTCTGAAGACAGGAGTTCTTTCAAAGCAGTGGTTTTTCAAGACACGTTTTACTGTAGATGTCTAAAATGAATACCCAAATTTTCTAGAAGTTCAAGTTTTGTCTGTATAAGCAGAATCAATATTCTGTTGTTATCAAGATACTATTTTCTTCAGAACCTTCATGTTTTCTTTGCTGGTTTGTTTGTATCAATGAAATTCTTTATGAAAAAGTAATATGGCTGCACATGAGCTGTACAATTCTAAACATAGTTTTATGACTATGGTTTTTAAGTAATAAAAAAGAGCAAAAACAAGTTTTGTAAAATTCAACAAATAATTTATTTCCCTAGAATTCAGAGTGAAAATTTTAAAACATACTTACAGTATTGCAAATTAAAGACCAAATAGTCCAGAAAATTCTATTACCAGTCCTAATGAATAACGTTCTAATTAAATTCCAGCAGCATTCAAAATAAGATCCAACACTGAATGTGTTATTGTGCCTTTATTGCTCAGGGATGTGGAGATGTGCCAGCAATCTTTTGATGAATCACAATAATATAATCCAAGATGCCCTTATATGAATTTACTATAAATCCAAGTTAATGTTCTATCCAAGAGTATTATTGAAGAGCACTTTATATTTCCAACGAACGATAATTTGAATAAATAATTCCACCAAATCAAAATCAAAACACAGTAATACAAATGATTTTTACCTCCGCTGTTATTGTAGGAATGAGTAATTTCTCAAGCAAACAAGATTATGTATTAAAAACTAAGACACAAATAAGAGCCAAAATGTAGATCCAAAGTTCATTTCTCGAAAATTCTAAGTTGTCAAGAAAATAAAATCTGTTACTAAAATTATAATAAAGAATGTGGTAAACATCAGGTAAAACAGGCTGTTCCACAGGGAATACCAAAGTCCTAGAGCCAAACGCAAATATGTTTTCCTTTATTGATAATGACCTTAATATTTAACCGACACTCCGAGGGAAATATTAACTATGTGTTATTTGTTGACAGAATGACTGGCTCTAGTCAGATAGGGTCAAGTCCAAAAAGTCCAAAATGCACTTATACATAACATATATCTTGCAGAGAAAAAACAAACTAACAAATAGTACAAATTAAATATACATAACAGATACTTTTATTGTGATATCTCAGAGTGCATTTGTCTCATAATGCAGTGGCAGATTAGGGGCTATGCTGGTGTCATAATGCACTGCCAGATTATGGGCTATGCTGCACACTGCCAGATTATGGGCTATGCTGCACACTGCCAGATTATGGGCTATGCTGCTGTCATTATAATGTACTACCAGGTTAGGGGCTATGCTACTGTCATAATGCACTGCCAGATTATGGGTTATGCTGCACACTGCCAGATTATGGGCTATGCTGCACACTGCCAGATTATGGGCTATGCTGCTGTCATTATAATGTACTACCAGGTTAGGGGCTATGCTGCTGTCATATGATGCACTGCCAGATTAGGGTCTATGCTGTTGCCATATAATGCACTGATGTATCAGGGACCATCCTGCTCAGTGTGCTGACATTTCAGGGTCTATACTCTTTTAGTGTATTACAGGCAGATCAGGAGTTCTACTGTTGTAGTGTAATGCACCAACAGATCATTAGCTTAATGTGCTGATAGATCATGAATTATGCTTGTGTTTGATTTGCTAACATATCAAGAGCTATGCTGTTATAGTGTGATGTGATGACAGATCAATATCTATGTTTTTTTGTAGTGTAATGTGCTGACAGATCAGTATCTATGTTTTTATAGAGTAATGTGCTGACAGATCAGGAGGTATGCTGTTATAGTGTAATGTACTAACAGATCAGGAGCTATGCTGTTATAGTGTAATGTACTAACAGATCAGGATCTATGTTGTTTATAGTGTAATGTGCTGACAGATCAGAAGCTATGTTTTTATAGTGTAATGTGCTGACAGGTCAGTATCTATGTTTTTATAGTGTAATGTGCAGACAAATCAGTATCTATGTTTTTATAGTGTAATGTGCTGACAGGTCAGTATGTTTTTATAGTGTAATGTGCTGACAGATCAGAAGCTATGTTTTTATAGTGTAATGTGCTGACAGGTCAGTATCTATGTTTTTATAGTGTAATGTGCTGACAGATCAGTATCTCTGTTTTTATAGTGTAATGTGCTGGCAGGTCAGAAGCTATGTTTTTATAGTGTAATGTGCTGACAGATCAGGAGCTATGTTTTTGTGGCATAATATGCAGACAGATGTCTCAGTACTTGGTTGAGCACCTTCAGATTACATCCCAACCCCTGTCTCCCACCCAAGACTACTTTGTAGTTACTAATGCATTAACAGTAATAAACTTGTATCACCTTCAAACCCTCCATTAAGCTGTTGACAGTAGCGAAGTCTGCAGCTGGAAGTTAAAGTAATACTTTATTCCACCTTCCTTTGTGTACTTTTAACACACCTGGCTGTAAAACCAAGTGAACTTGTACCATGGCACTGTACTCATCAGGCATCATGTGTCAACAATTTTTTATTTTAAACTTCTGATGAGAAACCACCAGACCAGTATTTACCAAATTTGGCACAGGTCATCCATGTATGAAGGGCTTTCAGATTTATATAATTAATGTAGATCCACTATGTGATATTGCCGCTATTATTAAAAAAATAGTTAAAACTCTTTAATGACTTTTTGTCAAGAATCACTGAAAAGAATTTAATCCAATTTGACAGTAAACATCCTGGCAGAAAATCCTTTCAAGTTTACATAAAAAATGCTGAGCCACATTCAAATATGGTCAATGTTAGTAAAATAAAAAGCCACTGTTACTCAAGTAGAACATTCGAATGCAATTTAGCCAGAAATATAACTTTTTATATGATATTTAACATGGAGTGCATGTACCAGTCATTATGATATTTTGTCAGATGGAAATTAAGATTAGTAGTGACTTCTAATGTAAATCTAAATACTAAATTGGTTCATGAATGTGGTATATATTAAAAATGAGATAATCATTCTTCACTGATTTTCCAATGATGACTTTAGATCACAAAGAAATACAGAAATTTCTAAAAATACAGAAAAAGAATAATGAAGTACATATATTTAGCTATAAGAAAGTAAAAAATATTAATAAATTATTTTGTATATTTTTTATTAATTCACTACACTGGTAATTATTTTCAAAGGTTAAATCTAGCTTTTGATGGTAATTTTCAATAATTTTTGAGGGTTAAAAAATAGTGATCCTTTTATATAAATAATTAAGATATTATGATGTGACTATTTTAATTCTCTAATTTAAAAGCACAGTTCATCATGGAAATCAATGGATGCCTTTTTGATTCTGCTCTGAAGTTGGGAGAACAGACTTCATTATATACATATCTTCTTGTTGGAGGATCGTGATGAGAAATACATGTAGAAAATGAAACCAAAACAAATTTTTTATAGTTGTATGAAAAAGCCTGCAAATATCCATATTCAAAAAGAGAATGCTTTATGAGCTTTAAAAAATAAGGAGAAGATAGTAAATGGTATATAGCCAACCTTCATTAAAATCAATTTGCTGTTACTACCAAGAAGAAATAATGGACCATCATGATGGCCACTATTCCATTTAACCCAGAGTCATGCTGAGGTTTTTTTTTTTACATGATACTGTTATATGTGCTGATTTGTTTTGTGTTCCATCCAGTTATAATGAGTTGTTTCAGAAATGCATACTTTTTGATCCAAATCCATATGCAAAAATAGTATTTTTATTCAGTTTTGTGTGAAACTGTACAAGTGATGCATATATGCATGCCGAGTGCTAACATGAAACATGTTGGTGATGTTTGTGGTTACCATGGGTACCAAAAAGGGAAATAGGATTTCAAAAATATTTGTTGAATAAATGTCAAATTTAAACATTTTCCATCACATATAGACATCCAGAAAGTGTATAAGGATAGGTAAAAGTTTTTTGCATATTGCATATCATCAGTTTATTATTTCAAGGTTTAAGCTTGTTCATTACATTTCTTTTAAAAAAATATTCATACATTTACATTTGGATTATTTCGTTCGTGCAAAATATCTCTATGTTCAGTTAACTGCAAATTGTCTCAGTATGAATTACGATTCAGTTCAATTATTTATTGTTAAATGATAAGGAACCAATACAAATCGTATAAGAGAAAAATTAAATTCAAGAATTTATTGGTTACCATGGTGACCAAAAGTAGTCTTACAAAGAATGAAAGGGATTAAAAATAAACTTTGACAAAAAATCTGTTTGTACAATCTATTATCAAAATAAAAACTGCATCAATTTTTCATAGAAGAAAATGTACTTTGTCAGTTTTAACTTCATGAAAATAAAATATCAATTTATTATACGTAAAGAACATTTATATTGAGTATGTTTGTGTGTGAAGATAATATTTAGTTATACAGCTTTCCCCCATTATAAGGTGGTCGGCGCCCATAACTGCCAACCATCTCATGTAGCAAACAGTGTTAGAGCAAAAATGATCAACAATGTTGTGTACTTGGATGTTGGGTGGGGTAAACAAAATGCTAGTCAAATGTATAGTTTATTACTGTTAGTTTATTAAAACAATGATATAAACACTTCATTTTAATAGATATACTTGCCAGTTACAATTTCTATCTACAGCCGTATCAAGTTTGAAGTCATTGAAAATGACACTTGTAAAATAAATGATTAAATTTAGGTTGCTCAAGAGGTCAGTGCTTGTCTGACATCAAAAGCCTCTTTCCTTTTTAATTAGGAGCTCACCATATATTTACAACTTCTGCACCCATTTGGCAGTTAAATAACTCAATATATATCTGCAGCATGTGCACTTGGTAATGTCAAGTCATTTTTTTAAAAAAATATCTCGTTTTTGAGTTCAAAATATCAGTTACATATGATGATAGTGAATGAGTGATGTCATCATACTGGGTGGGGGTAGCAAAGCCTATGATATTTCTCAGCTGCGTAATTTTCAAGGGTTCAGTGTCCTGGTTTTCTAACCAAATCAGTCCATTCTCGAATGCAAATATGGCTTCAGAAAAAGGATGGGGTGTTTCCGGCGGTTCCTTCCAGTCACTGTCAATAGTAGATCCTACCTCCTGTTGATTGGGATCTAAATTTCCTCATTTGGAACCTAGGAAGAACTGAATGGTGTCAGCATCAGTCTTACATTCAATAGTAGGGCAGTTTCATCAATTTTGATCCAGTGCTGAACCAAGTCAAATGAGTTAACATGTCCCCATAGTACAGCTTTATCCTCTTCAACATATCATCATCCATGAATCCCTTAAAATCACAATCCTATTCACAACATATGTTTTCCTTTTCCTGGACATCTCCATTGTGAGATTATACATCTTAATTCACTCGTAAATACTGTTAAGCCTAAACTCACTTTTAAATATGATTTCACTGGAAAGCGACACTTAATTGTTTGACCAGACCTTTTATCTACTGTAGCTACATTATGCAACTGAACATCTCTTCTAGGCTGCACTGTAACAAATTACAGAAAATGGTGGCAAGTTCAAAAGACATGCTGCCATTAATCCTTTCTGTGATATGTTGCCATCCAGGTATCAGTATACATTGGTCAAGAATAAGCTGGTCTTCAGTATAAACAGTGAGCTGTGTTCACAGAGGATCAAATCATTGATCTGCTGAGATGTCTGTTGTGCCAGAGGCAAATCCAACAGTCATGTGTGCTTCAGCCAAAGACAGTCATGTGTACTTTGGCCAAATACATTAGTTGATACGGACCAATTATGGTTTATTAAAGACAGAGGTAATTTCGGGTCTTGAGTAGCTTGTTAGTGATGCATTATCTTGTGAAAACATGTTCTGGTAATGTCCACATGAAGTAAGTAGTTTTTTTATGTAAAGGTTTCAGCTGATAGATGTAGAAAATTATTTGTAATTATTTATTTATTTTTTAATTATAATTTTGATTTTGAGGTCCATCTCGCTACCGTGTTATATTCAGAATCACGATATAGTATTGGGCGTTATAACAGGAAGATCTGTAATATCTATCTATGTACTAAGGTCCAACTAAGGAGGCATAACAGAAAATTCATGTGAAATATTATTACTTAAATACAAATATATGCAATTGCAGATGTTAGAAAGAATGTAACTGTAACCGTACATGTGACATCTGTAATAACTAACATCAAGCCCAACAGCAGTTATACCATCAACTGCATTGGACTTAATTTTCTGATCTTGTGTAGAAATTAAATAAAAGTTAATTTTTCTTTTAACTTGTGAAAAAAATATTTTAATATGGTTTATTTTAATGGATTTAAAGACCTTTAGGATTATCTCATGCAAACTTTTTTTTTTGCCAGCTCAGCTGCTGAATTGTTTTGTTATTTTTTAACTTTTCTCTTCCTATCAGTACATGAACTGAAATACATATGATTAGCAAGGGATACGTTGTTTGTGATTGCTTTAAAAGATGTGCAATTAATGCATTCTTTGATCTTGGACCCAGAAAATGTTTTATCATAACTTGACTTACTGCTCTACATGTTTTATAATGTTAAGCTAGTTTGAGTCCGAAAACTGTCATATAGTCCGAATTTCCTGACCTTTCCCATCCAGTGTTTGATATTGCAACATAAATTTTTAAATTTCTCAGTGAGAGGATAGGCAGAAAACTGTCAAAAGTCTTTATGAGCCACATGTTTAGTTTATAATCTTCTGGAGTCTCGGCAGCCCTACAAGTTCTTAATATGCAAAGGGTATTGGAAAAGTTCTGTATATTTTTGTTATAAATTTTTGTAAACCTGTGAAAAATGTAATGCATATCAACAGACAAAATAATGTTCTGTACAATGATATGCAGCTGCATGCATAACACAGCAGACACCTCCAGGTATGTGGACCGCTCCGGTGGCCTAGTGGTTAGAGTGTCCGCCTCAGATGCGGGAGGTCATGGGTTTGATCCCCGGCCAAGTCATACCAAAGACTTTACAAAATGGTAATAACAGCTGTCTCGCTTGGCACTCAGCATTAAGAGGTTAGTGTTAGGACTGGTCGGCCTGGTGTCAGGATAATTTGACTGGGTGGGACATCATGCTACATGTCTGCGGCATGATGCCCCAGTGCTGGACATCACTATAAACTGCCACACTGCAGACATCATAGCAATATGCCTGAAAAATTGTTAAAGCTATGTTAAATATCCAGATCACACACACACACACACATGCAGATATGTGTGTGTAACATAACATAGGAAATGATAGTGATGTAAAAAAGTTGGAGAAGGAGAACAAACACTGCTGTTGAGTAAAGAACATACAGTAAAAACTGGGCATTCTTACGGTCTTCTCTGACTGAAATCATGGTAGACATAGATAAAGTTTACGAATGCAGTTCTTCGTCATATCACGCAGTTCAGATGGGGTTTTTTTTCCATCAATTTAATGATAGTTGCAAATCCATGGAAAATGATCTGTGTTCTGGAAAACCGTTGTCTGCAATTGGTAAGCAGGAAGTGTCTGTTGTGAAGGGGGCAATTGATGAAGATACTTGTTCATAGTGGAAAGTATTTCTATTATCACAAGCATTAATTCAAAACATGTTTTCAAATAATTGAGGAATTACTTTGAACTCGGAAAGTTTTGTGCAAGGTATGCACTGCATTTGTTAACAACTGTATAAAAACAAAAAAAACACTGGTTGAAACTGACAAACATCTACATGCCAAATATGAAAAGAGTGAACAGAAATGTTTGAATGACGTCACAGATGATGAAATATGGAGTTTCATACACGGTTTATTTATGCCAAAGGCCCAATTGTTCAGGTACTTGTGCCTGACTCAGCTAGTGTCACTATACATTTGTATGCCTCCTGTGTGTTGCCAAAAGTTGTGGAAAACTGCTAAACCATGCATCCATTCACTGGTACCTGAAGGATCCATCTATTCAGTGTCAATGCACCAGTCCACCATTGTGACAGACTTCCTGAAGGAGCACTGCATCCAAATTTTGCCACATCCTCCATACAGCACTGAATTATATCTGAGTGCTTTTTGGCTGAATCTTATCATCAGATATTAGATTTGGGGCAGATGATTTGAAAGCCACAATGCAGGCGCAAGTGTAGTTTTAATGTATATGAACACCATACCAAAGAGTGAATAATAAATGGCATGTAATAATTAGATAATCAGGCTGAAAAGAAAGTGTGTAGAGGTACAAGGGGTACAAGGGATGTAGAGGTACAAGGGGTACAAAGGGTGTAGAGGTACAAGGGGTACAAAGGGTGTAGAGGTATGAGGGGTACAAAGGGTGAAGAGGTATGAGGAGTACAAGGGGTGTAGAGGTACAAGGGTACAAGGGGTGTAGTGGTACAAGGGGTGTAGGGGTACAAGGGATATAGAGGTACAAGGGGTGGAGAGGTACAAGGGGATTACTTTTATGGGAATGGACGGAAATACTGTTCACTAATAAGAATTTTTGTTGTTCAGCTCACTAATATTCAGAACTTTTTAAATAACACTCATGATATTATCAGATACAACTGTATTGTCATAGCCTTTAGGTGGGATCTATACATGTCAAATTATTATGGTGTATTGCGCTTTGCTCACATGTGGTAATAAAGTTCAGCTGAGAGCCGTCCACTGTCCTAACAAAGCCAACTGAGCTCTTTCATCTTTACGGCCAAGTCAGTCTAAAGACACAACATTGTCGGCACTGAGATTTTGGGTCCAGTACATATGTATGCAAATGGTATTGGTTGGCATGTATTCATTTTAGTACAGCAGAAATAGATATACCAAGGGGAAACCACTCTTACTGCAGTTGCTGGCATTTACATTACTTGATGTGATTAATTATGAATCAGATGCCAACAGCCAAAGTTGTGAGGTTTTTATGGTCATTATTTGATGATTATTGCATGCAACCTGCCAAAAATATCGGAAAGAATATAGACCTCTCAGATGCAATCTTTAATTACAGGTTATGATTGTGACCTGGTAAAACTACTAATGAATTAAAGATGGTGAACCTATGCTAGTGTGCAGTGCAATCTTTAAAAGACTGATCTATATTTTATTTAAATTTTTACATAGATATTAAGTTATGCAATCTTTAACAGTCTTATTTATATTTTATTTAAATTATTTACAGTTAGAGCAATATTTTGTCATGGTAATAAAGAATGTTACAAATGGTGAACTCTGATGTGTAAAACTTACTGAACTGCAAATAGTATTTTTTTCATGCATTAAAACCATAATATGGGCTTATGTGCATATTAAAATAAAAGATTTTATAAAACTTTTTTAAAAGTACTTTTGAATTTGTGAAAGCTATTTGCATGTACTTTGAACTGAAAATAGCACAAATTTGAAATTTCAACAGTCGTTATAAAAATAGTGCAATGGCTTTTTCCATACAGAAAATAATTTTATAAAGGAGAGCAGGGCATTCATTTATTACCTAATGTTTTAGTATGATATCCATGACAACCATTTATGTCTTTATATTTCGAACATTACTGGAAATCTTATGCATTCGTTAAGGGATGAAATTCTTAGATTGGAAATTTTTTAGTTAATTTGCAACATGATCTCAGGTTGCTTTATAAATCTTCAGATTATTGAGATTATACATTTCTTTTTCTTTTTTATAAAGTTGATATGCATGATGTGCGAATGGAAATAGCCAATCAACTATTTTTCCTAATTTTATTTTGTTTGGGGGGGGGGGACTTTTTATTATTACATTTCTACTAAAGTTGATACTTTCTTAGACATTTTAGGAAAACAAAATACATGTATAATCAGCTTTATATGTTTATTCATCAGGTGTTAAAGTTAGTTCTCTAATAACAAGAGAAAACTGGAACCCTGGGTGTCCAAATGGTCTAAGGCCATAAAAAAATGTTTCTGGTTGGCCACACATTCGTGTTTCATTGATGACCCTAGCACTTTTTCCCCCTGGCGAAATTTTTTTTTTTTTTTTTAAATTTCCTGGAATTGATTTGTGCCTCTGACTGAGCTGGTTTAGCCCAGTACTTGAAGTGCTTAGTACATTATACATACTACTCGTTACAATATATATATATATATATATATATATATATATATATATATATATACATAAACAATAGAAATCATATGGCGGATAACAGTCCTTTCAAGCGCAATGTATCCAGCAAGGGATCACGTGTGTCAGGAATTGATTAAGATAAATGTAATAAACTGACGACGAACAGTGCAAAACTAGTATCTAACTAGCCTGAGCACTTTCGACTCTTAATGAGTCTTTTTCAAAGGCAAATGCAAAACATAGACAAGACAAACAAATAAAACACAAAAACCATTGTAAAACTTTACAAGGCTGTTTCTACAGGAATTAAACCTTTAAATCTATTATGTTTCAACTACTAGTTTAATCCAATTTGTTGCGGATGCTTGAAAATATTTTTATTGACCTAGAAATCGATGAGCTATAACAACATCTGTTGTTTTATGGAAATTTATGTAAGCGCAAATTATATCCCGGATATTTCATTGTCATAGTAGTAATTATAGGCTATTAAGCAAATTTAGAGAATTATGGTAAAGAAAATGTGATGGCTGCAAAAAATAAATAATTTCATTTGTGCATAGCTGTCTTTTTCTATTGTTCTTGGTTTAAACTGCTTGGTTTCACTGCTCTAAGGCGGCATATCCAGTAAGATTCCTTTTCTTTCCTGGTTTCAGAACTCCAGTTGGGGTTGTGAGCAATTGGAGTTCCGAAATAAATTTACATAAAACAACAGATGTCGATATGGCTTGTCGATTTCTAGGTCAATACAAATATTTTCAAGCATCCGCAACAAGTTGAAATAAACTAGTTGAAACATAATAAATTTACAGGTTTAATTCCTGTAGAAACAGCCATGTAAAGTTTTGCAAACACAACAGTTTTTATGTTTTATTTGTATGTCTTGTCTATGTTTTGTATTTGCCATTGAAAAAGACTCATTAAGAGTCGAAAGAGTTCAGGCTAGTTAGATACTAGTTTTGCACTGTGCGTTGTCAGTTTATTGCATTTATTTATATATATATATATATATATATAATCATTGGAGGGGAGGGGGCTGAGGTCACAGCAATCACAGCAATCTCACCTCTCTGCTTGGGCTTGCTTCTTGGGCTTGGCCAATAAATTTGCCTGTTTTCCATGGTTTAGTGGTTCTTTCTGGCCAGTCTCTTCCTCCACAAGATATACTGGCCATCATGTATAGCCTATCATGTGCTGAAAAATGGCATTAAACTTATAAAACCATGAAACAAAACTGAAGTAAAACTGATCCTACGATCAAAAGATCAGGCAATGAATGAAGGTCTTGATACATACACCTGTTTCTCCCTCTCTCCAGTATCTTTCATGACATGATTTTGTGAAAAAAAGCGAATACAAGATGGCACATAATAACTGGATAATCAGAATGAGAAAGTGTACAGGTGCAAGAGATCTACTTGGTTGGGATGCAATGACGTACTGTTGACAAATAAAGAATCTTTTTTAGCTGCATAATAATTAGACATTTTTGATTGCCTCTACCATCTTCTAACATACTCACTAAGAAACAAACTTTCCCATAAATGGAACTTGAGTGTCCTAATTGGAAGGTATGGTTGTCAGAGCGATCTTACATGACAAGCACACTGGATACTTCTACACATAATCAGTTATTTCTCAGATCTATCAAAATTCAGCTTATTGTTATTGTTTGACATTTTCCACTATAAAGGACATCATCATCTCAAATGAGAAACACAGTAAAGACTTAATACCCAAATCAAAAACAAAACTGTTCAAGGCAGTATCGATTTAGTAGTTAAGTCTGAAAAATATTAAAATCGGAAATCGGGCTAATTTTAGTCGAAAGTGAACCTAGTCCTTTGACAGAAAGAATGCTGGCATATTGGGTTTTCAGTTTTGTATGATTGATGCTGATCTTCCATCACATATGGCAGGCATTACTAAAAGTAGAAGAAAAACAAAATTTAAACAACCCTCTTCACAACAACTGCTCAACAGAATTTGACCAAATATGACAGGAAGCATTGAGTTTTTCCAAATGATGCCATTCTGGCATCAAATATGACAGGAAGCATCGAATTTTTCCAAATGATGCCAATCTGGCATCAAATATGACAGGAATTATCAAGTTTTTCTAAATGATGCCAATCTGGCATCAATTATGACAGGAAGCATGGAGTTTTTCCAAATGATGCCAATCTGGCATCAAATAGAGCCATTGATGCTACTAATAAAAAAATCATTTAAACAACTTTTGAAAAACTTCAAAACAGAATTAGACCAGACATTATAGTAAACATCCTGGCATAAAGGGCTGCCAACTTTGTACAGATGATTACAACCCACCACTAAAAGTATACACAATTTATCTAAAACATTGTACTGAAAAGAATTTGACCAACTTGGACACAAAGCATTCTGGTATTGGGTCCTTTCAATATTGGACAAGTGATGCTGGTGGACCATCAAGTGTGGATGAAGATACAAAAACTCGAAAAAAATATGAGAAACAATGAAGTAACTGTTATTATAACATACCAAGTTAACAGTATTGGAATAAATTTCAGTAGAAAGCATCCTACTGTCAGATTTCTTGGCCAATTGCTTTTAAATTTGGCTGTTAGATAGATATTAACAAAGTTAGCTATCTCAGATGCTTTTTCCTTCATTGTAATTTTAAGTTTGAGTCATTTTCTATAGCTTTAGGAGTACATAATTTATCCTCAGTTGTACAGTGTCACCTATTTTGGTAATGCAGACTGCCCCACCCCAGCCTCATTTTGGGACCACAGAACTCTTTTTAAACCTCAGAAATCATCCAACGTTGTCTGCAAGTTTGGCAGGCATAATATGTATTGATTTAACAGAAAAAATATAAGTACGTGTTTGCACTTGCAGCCATGACCAGAGCACTACAAGATCTAGGGAAACAACTCTGAATAGCTTTTGTTTTGTCAGGTCAGGGTTGTCGCCTTGATAACAGTGCTTTTACAGAAACGGCATAGTCTGGCTAGGTTAAAACTCTGATGCCTAGACCTGTTGATATATCATAATGATTCCTTGTCGCCTTAGTTCTCTTTCTTCTCTGCCATTTGTATGACCATCAGCTCTTTTCGTCTCCACCTTTTTACAAAAAGCAGATACATATTGTATCGGTGTTTGCATCCATTGATCCTTTTTTTCCTCCCCCATCACACTTTCTTTTCCAATCTGTAATATTAATGCCGTTTGGGCTGAAGGGATACAATTTGGTATACTAGTAGATCATTACAAGATGGTTTCTTACACACCAAATTGGTATCCTCTCCTCAAGGTCAAGGTTGTGGCTTAATTTTCTGTTTTCCATTACACTGTCCTTTGTGTACCATCACTCTCAAACTACCTGAGATAAAGGAATGAAAGTTGATATACTTGCACAACATCCTTAAAAGGTGTGTTGTGTACCACATTGGAGGTTCTATCGTCCAAGTCAGTATTTTATGTTTTCAATTCTATTTCCATTAGAGTCATATGAGGTAAAGAGATGAAACTTGGGATATTCACGAAATTAGAGGTCATATCATTAAGGTTAATGTCACAAGTAAGTATTTGTGGTTAAGTCACCTTATCATTTTTGCTCTATAACTTGAGATCTGTTATAGCTGCAACTTCACATGCTTATATATTGTCACTGGATAATGTGTGAAATTCTACAGCAGAGATCTTGAGGGTCAAGGTCAAAGATCAATATTTTAAGGTTTCTTGTGTTTCTGCTTTATATCTTGAAAACTGTTTGAGGTGGGATGATCATAGATCATGTCACAGTGAACATGTAGGATGACCTGTTATCTGTTCACTGTTGCCCATCCATTCATGATCATGTCTTTGATCTGTCATATTAGCTCAAAATTGTCATTGCTACTCCTCCTAAACTACTTGGAGATTTCCCATGAACCTTTATGTACATATTTGTCTCAGGGTCTAATTGGTCCTAAATGAAAATGGTACCCATCAGACTTTCATTCTGATCTCCATCATGTCCATTTGGAAAATCTTGTTATTGCTTCACCTCCTGAATGGATGGTCATTGACCTAGATTTTTTACTAGAAGACTTCTCATGATGTCTAGTTGAAAAAAGTGCCAATTTTACATACAGTATGGCCAGCATAACAGCCAGCTTGAAAGTCTTGTTATTGCAACTCTTCTGAATTGATGGTCGTGATGGCATGGGATTTTCACCAAAGACCTTTTGTGATGTCTAGTTGGTTGTGACTGAAAATGGTGTTGATCAGTGTTAACCATCTTGAAACTCTTGCTGTCACAAGTCCTCTTGAAAAGGTCATCATATCACTGTGGTGTTTTCACGAAAACACCATCACTATTTGTCATTGGTTTTGAATGAAAATGAAGCCAATATAAACATATTATAACAGTTTCTTCTCCTAAACATATGGCAATACCAACATTTTAAGAGTCATCCTGACAATGTTTATATGGCCACATCTCCTTAACTGATGGTCTTATCACAGTGCGGTTTTTCACAGCAACACTTATAGCAACAAGTACCTGGTTTTGAATGAAAATTGTGCACATCTGACCTCCAATATGGCACCAAAGTAGCCATCTTGTAGATCTTGTTATCACTACTCTTCAATGAATGTTGACATTGATATGAATTCTTCTTGCAATGCTTATTTGATTCCAAATGGAAATGGTACAGATGCACTTTTGTGAAGGAGTTTAGATAACCAGATTTAACTGAACTTGGAGTCAAGTCTCTTAGGTCATTGCTTGCATTTGTGACTTATGAATATGCAAGTGAATTTTGACCAGACATTGTATATAGCTGTATTCCAATAAGCAAGTTGATAGTTGGTACTCAAAGATTTTGTTCTTAATACTACTATTTCCAGCCATTGACAGGATTGTGAGATAAAATTGGCCTTTTGCATAACAGTAATAGATAATAAAATCTATAGCATTTGAAAGCCATGGGAATAACTGGCACCATTGAGTGTTGTGATATTATGATTGTGCCAGGAATTGCTTGTTCGCAGTAAATCACTGTTCATTGTATTGATCACACTAAATGATAAGAATATGATAATTTGATGCAGGTAGAGTCAGGATTTTGATGGCTCAAAGAATCTCATTTAAATTGTTGGCAGTTTTTGATTGTTTAAAATTATATCTTAATCTTTTTTCATTGTATTGTAACAGATAAGTAATGGTGGACTGATCATGCTGCGAGATGTTAAGCCAGATGAGAAAGAAGAAATAGTAGAACCAGTAGCTGGTGAGTTGTGAGCATGCAGAGGGATCCTTAACAATCTTTTTCTTTAGCTTGCCTTGACAGATGTTAACGTAACAATCATTTTGACAGCCATGCTTCTGTGTCCATCCATATATCTTTATGTCTATTCAGACCCTAGAGTAAGGTCAGTGTTAAGTTTTTTAACTAACTAAATGAAAGGTTGGCTTGACAATGAAGGGTTCTCTTGTTTCCAATAAAAAATTGGAATAATTTTTCATCCCTCCTATTTTTGCATGTTTCTGTGGGTACTTTTAAATTTGTACAACACATCATACATGAATATGATAAAGACCACACAATTTTAGATGGATGGGAGACAACTAATTTATAACACTGCAAGCACATGCAGGGTTTTTATTTCAGATCATTTTTTTTTAATTGGAGAAGCTGCCTGATTTAGCTGATTAATTTTTATATTGTCTCTACTTGAGAGTCAAAATGTTAAATTATCTTCCCCTACTGAGCACTCTCCACTTGGTGGATTCTTTGGGTTTTTTTAGCACAGTTCTTTTGTTTCTTCTTTTATCTCTCCTACCCCTTTGTTTCAGCAGGTGGGCCTAAGATAGAAGAGGAGGAAGAACCAGAACCCCCAGAGCCATTTGAGTGGACTGAAGACTGAGTCTGAAGTTCACCACAATAATGTAAGACAATAGTTACACCTTTAAATAGAAGTAAGCTATTGCACTATCCCCTGCATTGGCTTCCAGACACAGCAAAAACCATTTCCATATGTACACCCTCACTGAATGTCAATCATTGTTTCTTCCTGGGTTCAAGCCAAGGGTATGGAGTGGGTTTCATTGCACCAACCACTTTGGGGTGGGGATTGAGAGGCTATCTTTGTACATTAGTTATACATTCTTAATTAAGTTTTGTGTTTAGCTGAGATTATCTTGTATAAATAGTGTTATGTCTTGAATCACGAAACTTCATTGACAGGAAGTATCTTGATGAATAATGCAACCTCATCACAAATGTAGGTCACTGATCTGTATTTCATGCTTCACTGACATTGGTTACATCTTGTGGTTTTATGTTTATTTATGGAACTCTGCTGATGCTGAAATCATCAAGCTAGGTAAATGCATGCATCTGTTATTATTACTTACAACTAAAGGTCATGGTGATCTACATTTTACAGTCTTGGGTTAAGTTTTTGCACATAAGAGACAGATTATTAGCACCATGTATACTTACTGTTATACAGGATTCATGAAACTTGGTGAAGGGATAGACCTTGATGAGTACTACTACCTCATCACAAAAGTAGGTCACAGTGGCCCATATATCTTGCTTCATTGACTTAAATTCAGTCTCAGATACTGCTCATGCCAGAATATTCAAACCAGATGACTGCATGCATCTCTAAGTTCCATACCCTTACAAGAAAAGAAGATCATTGTGGCCTACATTTCACATTTTACTTTGATTCAATTTGATGATATTAATGTTCATAGTTTAATCATTAAATAATCTGACTGTGCGCATCTCTCTTAAAACTCTACATATAAGAAATAGGTCACTGTGACTTATGACTTACATTTTAGTGACTTATTGGCGTTACATGTTGTGAACATATTATCTTATCTAGAATCATGAAATTTGTTAAGGATTCTTGATGAGCAGTACTCTCTCATTTTAGTAGTAGGTCATTGTGGCCAATGTTTTATACTTCACTGACTTAGGTTAAAATTTCTGTTTGATGTTCATTTCTCAGGCACTGTTCATGCCAGAATCATAAAAGTGATTAGGATATGCATCTCTGTTATGTCAATGCCCCATACCTGTCAGCTTGTATGGGTTACCCGTAATTTGTATGGGTTTTTTTTTTCAATTTTCATCAGCATACAGCCTACAACTGTTTTGTATGATTTTTTCTTTATAATTTTTACAGTTTTTTTTAATTTATTTTTTGCAGTACCAGTAGTCTGGACATAATATTTTTTATTTAAATCGAGCATGATCCAGATTTTTTTTTAGCTATGCACAAGCATGATAGGGATAACTCTAATATGCTTTGGAAAATTAACATTAGGCCCATAGGTCAAAACAGGTCTTTTTTTGCACCATACCCTGTATAAAAGTGATAATGTCTTGCACAGAATTATTGGTTTTCATGTGAAATAAAACCCCTAATCCTGTGTATCTAGCATTATTTTAATTTTAGCACGCTTTTAAGTTGAATAAAGGCACAATGAAATATTTAAATTGCATTTTATCCTTTTATTCTGCCAAATACACGTTCTACACCTACATTTTTTTGAAAGAGCGATGATTTAACCATTTTTCAAGATATTTTAGAAAATTTTAACTGATGCACGTTGCCTGAAATTAAATTTTGAATTAAGTAGGTCAGATTTGTAATCCAAACAGGAAGATGCATTGCCAGCATGACTGAAGTAGTACAGTACTTAGTGACATCATTCTCATGACTTGAAAGTATGTTACACAGCAAATTTATGTAAACTTTTTTACCAAAATCGGCACACCATATAGCAAATTCATAACTTTTCAAACACAAAATACGCAATTTTAATACAACTGATCACCAGCTTACGAGGTATATATACTTATGGACTGCTACTTTGGCGATTTTTTTTATTTTAAGATTTCAATTTCTGGCCAGCTCCGGTGTAATATCTTAGGGTTTATGGGGAAAAATATAAATATGTAATAATGAGACCATGATAAATCCAAAGAAGTTATTATTACTTCTTTCCAAATACCTTGCATGTAGCTTTTTTCTTTACTAGAAGTGACACTTTCGTTTTTGAGTTGCTCCACACCTGAATCATGAAGTGCGTAAAGATGAGTTTGAGGATTATTGCACACTGCCTGATGAGTATGTGCCTATATTAACAGAGGATGGCCAGAAAAGGAGCTTAAAAATTAGTACTGGTGGCATCTGCTTTCCAAAACTGAAAGTAGTTATTCAGTGACTACTTACCTTCCCTCAAAGCAATGCAGACTGTGAGAGATCTTTTTCTATGATGAAAAAAATACATACAGATTGTAGGAACTCCCTGAATGCAGACACACTAATATCATTTTTACAGTGTAAAATAAACATTGACACCTGCTGCATAGACTTTAAAACCCCTGATTACATTTTGAAAAGTGCAAAGGATGCATATGTTGCATATATTGTTTGTGTTACAACCCTGTCAAAATCAAAAGAATAAAATAAAATAAAGTTTCAGAGATGTAAATAATTATGTAAATTTGTGTAAAATTAGCTTGTGTGTGGCATTTGTTGTTTTAAAACTGTTTATTGTATATAATGTATGAATACATTTTTCGTGTAAGGTTTTTTTTTTGTCTTTGTAAGGGTTTTTTTGGTCAGGCATACAGGTTTTCATCTCAAAGGGTTGACAGGTATGACACCCTTATGAAGAGGAGGTGCATCATGACCTGTATTTCATCTTTTAATAGTCTAGGTTAAGTCTTTGCATTTAACTCATGACCACATGAGTGTTTTGGCCTGTTAAACTCTAAGATAAAAGATCGCTAAATAAACTTTACTTAGAAAAGGGACCAAGATTATTAGTCTGAATTTACTTTCTGCATGATACAGTGATTACTGGAAGCTAGTAAAAAAAGATGTGGGCTACATAATCATTTATTATTGTCTTGTTTCATATGCACCAATATCAAAGTTAGACAGTTAGCAGATGCAGCATCCAACTGGCAGGATAACTAATATCAATCTTTGCTTGTATCTTGGAGGTATGCTGCTTGTTTTCAGTAATATCTCTAATAATAGGTACCTTTTATCGGTTTTGTTTTTGTTTGGCTGTTTGATTGGCTTTGGAAAAGCAACTTAGTCAAACTGTTTCAAGAGACATAACCACAATTTTAATCCTAAGGAAAATGATAATACTACTATGGTTACCTCCCTTGATATTGTAGACTGTCAAATACAAAATGATTATACTAGGTAGTTGCTGAGAAATTTCTATTAATCGGGAGGTGGGGTGAATTTTTAATTTATTCTCTACTGAGCGATGAAAAGAAAAAAGGATTTGAATATTTATATCAGTCATTTGCAACTTCTTCCATGGAGCAGACCAGATTAGTGATTTTTAAAGCCACACCCTATAATGTTAACAAGTGGATAAAACCAGGTTGTGTGCTAGATCTAGTCCACAGGCCTTATTTAAAATGAGATTACATATTTTTACAGAGATATATGTATTTGCTTAATATCATAACACTTAAAGTGATCATCAGTATTTTAGTTTATGTCCATCCCAATAATCCTCCTTAATGTGCTATATTTTGTTAACCCTCCAGGCCATCCGTTTTTGTCAACACTTCAGTTTGATTTCCTACCATGACAGATGTAGGGCATGTAGTATTACCCATGTCTGTCCATACATACATATCTGTTCATATGTAGGTCTGTCTGCAAGACATTTATAACTACTTGCATTGCTGTATTTCTGGGAGGTGGTAAGTGTTTTATAGGATTTATTGTTTGTTGCAGAATATGTTATGTGTCATTCATCCAAAAGAACACCTGACATTTATGTCACATTTTATTTATCCATAAGAACACCTAAGATTTATGTCACATTTCATTCATCCAAAAGAACACCTATGATTTATGGCACATTTCATTCATCCAAATACACACCCAAGATTTGTGGCACATTTCATTCATAGAAATACACAACCAAGATTTATGTTACATTTCATTCATAGAAATACACACCCAAGATTTATGTTGCACTTCATTCATACAAATACACACCCAAGATTTATGTTGCATTTCATTCATAGAAATACGCACCAAAGATTTATGTTGCATTTCATTCATACAAATACACACCCAAGATTTCTGTTGCATTTCATTCATACAAATACACGCCCAAGATTTATGTTACATTTCATTCATAGAAAAGAATACTTAAGATATATGCAGCTCAAAAATGTGCTTAAGTTGTTAATATTCTTTATTCCATTTCTGCATTCCAAAATTCTTTTAAAAATTTGTGTTATGTTTTAGGTCTTTAATTGTAATTAGTCTGAAATGTATATAATTGATCCATCCCTATCTCTCTGTTCTCTTTATTCTGTTCAGCTACCCACCTCTCTTACTCTCCCTCTCTTCCTCTCTCTTACTCTCCCTCTCTCTTACTCTCCTTTTCTTGTCAGTTGCAGAAGATTTCATTCTTTATTTTACAGATTCTAAAGAGGGAAGAAAAAACAGAACTAACAAAGGAAAACAATTGTGTATTGGACAGATATTTTATTAAATATATCTGATGGAAGAAAGGATTGAAGAAGCAGAAAAAATAATAGATGGTGCATGAAACAGTTCTAATTTAAATTTATCCTCTTCCTGATTGATAGAGATAGCTGAACAGTATTATAATAACTGTGGACATTTTCAGTTTTAACAAATTCTTTTAAATTTGCTTCACCTTTTTTGTTATTACTACATGTATAGTCATCTGTCAGTTACCAAATATGTCAAACAATAAGAGCACATTTGTGTGTGTGGTAGCTAAATGAAAGCGTTAGGCATTTGCTGTACATAGTATGTACTTCCCTGGCACAAATTGTTTCTTCTGCACAGACATTTTGAATAGCTAATGACATAAATGACAGATCAAAGGAGATTCACTTGACTGCAGAGAGAAAATGACAGATCAAAGGAGATTCACTTGACTGCAGACAGAAAAATTTTCAAGCATTGGACATAATCTTAGTTACAGTAAATTATGAGCTTCAATAATAAAGTCTGTGCTTAAAGATACCTTTGGTTTGTTTCCTTTCTTCACCTGTTGATGTTCTTGGTTAAAGTCTCTCTCAAGCTGGCTCAGTTTCCAGAATCTCACCCTGGGCATTGGGGTCAGTTCCCAGCAGCTAGCCTGGGCATTAGGATCAGTTACCAGCAGCTAGTCTTGGACATCAGAATCAGTTTTCTGCACCTAGCCTTAGGCATTGGGATCAGCTCTCTGCACTATTCACGAGCATTGGGATCAGCTCCCAGCAGATAGCCCTGGGCATTGGGTTCAGTTCATGGCAGATAGCCCTGGGCATTAGTATCAGTTCCTGCAGATAGCCCTGGGCATTGGGATCAATTCCCAGCAGCAATTCACTTGGGCATTAGGATAAGTTCCCCGCAACATGCCCAAAGCATCATGGTCACTTACTAGCAGATATTCCTGATAATTATGATCACTTCATAGCCAAATAGCCTTGGGCATTAGGATCAGTTCACATCAGATAGCTATGGACATTATGATCCCTTCATTTACAGATAGCCCTGGGCATCATGATCACTTTCCAGCAGTTTGCCCTTGGCATCTTGGCTTGTTTCTTAAGAATTTGCCAGATTATATTGAGGGTACAACATTTGAAGCTGAAAGTGAAAGACCTGCCTAGCTGAATTGGGATTATTAACCAGATTAACTAAATGCCAGGCTAGCCTGTGTCAGCTGCCTCTTTGTGTCCTTGGGGTCTTTGGGAAAGGCACTTGGATGGTGTTTTGCCATTTTGTTTCAACTTACCCATGTATATGCAGTACAAATCTATTTTTGTCAGAAAACATGGGGCATGTACTTGTGTTTAGTTTCATGACATGTTAAAGATACTGCTTAGCATACTATGGGCATTATAGAAATGTGAACACCCAGATTTAATCATACTTACTAGGTTAGATGATAAAATACTGAACACACTTGGAGGATCAGTGAAATTTCCAGCTTTTGTGTTTGGTTTCTGCAGCTCTGTTTTATCAAGGACTGTTAAATTTTAACTATTATATGAGCTTTAAATTGTTGAGACTTGAATAGGTTTGATTCCCACTATTCACAATCTTCTTTGTGTTCCAACACAAGTGTCTTTGTTTAAAGCCCTGCCAAGATGATTGTAGCAAATGTGGACCTTTTATGATTTACACATAGCCAATACCTCCTTTAATTTAATATTCACAGGTTGATGAGAAATTCATTTACCCCTTTAGGGGCTTAAAAGTTGTGCTGTGAACACCATGAAATATTCGAAACAGGAGGCAGCCAAAGATTAAAAAAGGGACTTGAAATCAAAGGCTGGAGGAAGGTCCGTCAGGACTATAATGCTTCCAAATGATCAAATCTATAAGTCCTTTGTAGAGTGATGCTCTGGAATCCCAAATCAGGAGGACAGTATTTTTTTATTGGTTTTAATGGCATTTAATTTTGGACTTAAGCAAAGCTTTTGACAAGGTAACTTTATTTTTAGTATTATTAAGGAATAGGGGGGCAAAACATTTAACTAGATACCATCTTTTGTATTTAAAAAAAAATAACAATGGTCCCCAGGGCCTTGTTATGAAACCCATATTAATTCTTGCCTATATCGATGACCTCAATGGACATGCCAAATCTAATGTTATTTGCAGATGACACAGCCAGGTATTTGATCATGACTCAAAAGAAATCAATCACAGACCTCCTAAGATTTTCAGGGAGAATTGGAAAATTGATATAAAAATAGCATATGGTATTCAACCATTCTCAACATAATGCTTCATTCATTGTGTTCATTCATAAACTGTGACCTGTGCTAAATACATGGGTGTCCACATCTCAAATAAACTTGCCTTGAAGAAACACATAAGGGAACAAGTATTTAATGCTTGGGGTGGGTGGGTGGGTCTGGGATTATACAAGGTTCCTGCAGTCATGGAAAAGTTTGTAATTTACATACAAGCAATTCAAGGGCCTTGAAAAGCTTTGAAATTTTCATAAGTCATTCAAAGTTTTGGAAAAGTTAAGGAATTTGATAATTTTGCATTATCCGGTTGCATTTTCATTTGCCAAAGCAAAAGTTTTACCAAGCTACCTAAGTTCGACAATGGATTTGTTAGAGTAGGTTCCCCTAAAACTTCATAATCAGACTACATCCAGTGATCTTACCACCATTCAAAATCAATGTACACATGTCACTCAAAAGAGAATGACCTATCCAATAGGATGAAGTATGCCCAAAGCCAACTGTAAAATATGTTTTAGTGTTAAATTTATGTGTTAGGTAAGTATTAGAGGTCATAAATTTACGTATTAGGTATTGCTGAATTGGTAAAAAAAAGTTATGGAATTGGACTTTTTAAAGATTGCAGGAACCCTTATGATATTTAGAGTGGGAATATTTCTTTTTCCTTTTACCTGAACATAATTTTATTTTTTTCAACTAATGGATGTAACACGTCATTTATTTTTGTTACTATGCATCAATAAATATAAATATAAATATTTGCAAGCTGTCTAAGAGCAAGACATTTGTTTTCAAAACAAAATCCCTATGAAATGGTGCAAACTTTTGTAGATGATTTTAATTAGAGTTAGTTTGATAATGGTCTGACAGATATGTCAGTATAAGGTCTTGTAGCAGAAGTTGAGACAAATAAAAGCATAATTTTCGGAAAATATTTGTGAAAACTTGGGCCATTTGAAACAGGTGTCATAGAATTATATTTCCAGAATAGTTATTAATAAAGGCAGACTAGAGAGGATTATTTTGACTTTGATGGGAGTGTTAAAATTGTTTGGCGGTTAGAGAAAGTAATCCTGATTGGCTGTGCTAAATGAAGGGTTGTATGTTCCCAGTAAATCTCCCTCGCAAAATTAGACAGCATAAGTTTCTGAGGCAAGCCAGAATCTAGCTGCTGGAAATAACAAGTATTTCTCATTAGATTGACTGAGGGATGTATGTTGGAAGGTTGAGGAAACAAAAGTGATAGATTCATCTGCATAATAAGAGTGGGTTTCAGTAAAGCACAAGGAAAAGCTCCGTAACTGTACTGCACAGTGGAAAGAGCACATTCTACAACTGAGATGGTTGATGACCCGAAAAGGCTAGAGGAAGAGATATATTGAGAGAGAGAGGAGGAAAAGAAATACAGCAATGCTGACCTATCACCATCAGTGATTTGGAAAAGACTGGAAGCAGCCAGGTGATGCGATCATGCCAGCGATACGAGTTCAATCAGTCACTCAATTATATGATGAAATTTGTTTATTGGTACAACAGAATGGCTAATTAAATGTCACATAAATTTTGTAACTATTTCTAAGAGAAAGCGAATCATTTAAATGTCATGTTAAATTTCATTTTTGTGTATGTAATTGAATAAATTGCTATATTTTATGTAAGGAGGGGATCATTTTGATCTGTTCTGTATCTATTCTCAGATCTCTGTTATTCTATCCATGAATTTCATATTTTATTTTATTGTTTACTCAATCTGGGCGATGACTGTGGTCGATCATCTGCTAGATAGCGATAACTAAAACCATAAAGAGTGGGGATCACATCATTCACCACCTTCTGACACCCAGTCACACTGACCTTCACACCACCCCAGATTATAATACTGAGAAAAAAGACATATTTAAGTTAAACTTTTTTGACAAGTAAATTATGAACTTTAGATCTGAGAAATAAGCAGTTATAGTTGCAGTATATTCACTTAGTTTTGGTCATACTTTCTGGAGCAGAAACATACTTAGATATATGACTATACAGATAGCAAAAATCAATAATTGTCACTGACGTGTTCAGTTACATATGCTCAGTCACTAGAGCATTTGGAAATTTTGTTTCACATCAGTTCACTACCAGTCTAGTATGCATTGTAGTGATCGTCTCCAGTGTTCATTTGACCTTATCTTGATACCAGTTTAGTGTGCATTGCAATGAGCATCTCCAGTTTTCATTTGACCTAATCTTGATACAAGTCTTGTATACATTGTAGTGATCATCTCGAGTATTCATTCAACCTAATCTTGATACCAGTCTAGCATGCATTGTAGTGATCATCTCCAGTGTTCATTGGACCTAATCTTGATACCAGTTTAGCATGCATTGTAATGATCATCTCCAGTGTTCATTTGACCTAATCTTGATACCAGTCTAGTGTGCATTGTAATGATCATCTCCAGTGTTTATTTGACCTAATCTTGATATCTGGCTAGTGTACATTATAGTTTCTTTACCAGCCGTTGACTCTAAATTATATGGATAATTTGGGTTAAAGATATAAACAATTTCAATTTATACCCTTCACTGTATTGCTCTGAAACATACATCTTCTGATGTGAATTATACCTCACTCTATGCATATATCATCAGGTATGATCTAAGTTGTGAGAACATGTAGAATGCTATGATCTGCTTATTCTTTCGGAAAAGAAACTGTTTCTGTGCACTGTTGCGTAGATTTGATTGATTTTCACAAATCTAGTGACATCAAATTTTAAGTTCAAAATTAAATATATTATGATAATTATCTCATGGCATTCTGTTGATGACTATGAGATATTTCAGATTCCGCATCTCCTGTTTAATGCTCCTTCCAGCCTGCCATAGGATCCCACAGATCCTCTTTATCCCATAGACCCACTGGTCCAGAACCTTTGGCCCATCACACTAAGTCAAGCTGTATCATCTTTCAAACCAATTTCAATTATGACATCAGTATTCAGATTACACAAAATCCTAAAGTTTGACGACTCCCTGTAACAGCTGAAAATGCAGCAACTGAGCTTTATAATACACATGACATGTTAAAGTGCAGATGCAATGATATATATTATGTGCACTTTAATTGACTTTATCATGCATCAAAATTCCAAAAGATTCAATATATTAAATAATTTCATCACATGAAATGGATAGCAAGAAAGAATAAATTTTAGTTTTCACATAGCTCTACAACTGACGATTGCTTCTGTAAAGTGAACTGCCTCTTAACAAGACTATCTGTATTGTGATGATAAAGAGAGAATTTGAGTTGTAAGTACTCTGACCATGGTCACATACATGGCCAAAGAACAATGCTTCTGTGTGGCATAAACTACAATGATTTCATTTGCTTTTCTGTTAAACAATGGTGCTGTAGGTAGAATAACAAATATTTAAGTATAAAGGAAAATTGTAAATCTTAACAATCTTAAGATGAGCTGTGATAATACCCTTGTTCTTTCCACTTTCAGATTCTTTGCATACAGTTCGACTCTAGATTGATTGTTTATTAAGAAAACCCTGTATGTGTGTAAACACTTACCTTTGCTGACTGTACAAAGTGAGACTTGTTTCTCATTTATCAGCTTGATTTGTCGCCATAAATGGCAATTTTTGCACTGTAAGATAAAATAGAGGACAGACCAATGCTCGCCCTCGACACTGATCTGATCTAAGTGATTAAATTATTAAAAGTATTATGGTCATTTAAAATTTCTTATATACTGACTGGATTTTTTTTTCCTGTTTGTTTTTGTTCCAGCATGTAAGCTGGTATGCTTAAAATCATGCCCTATGAAATTAAATTTAATTATTGAGTTTATATATTGTGGCAGGAGGAAAGGCGTGCATAGTCGTGTCATTGATCCGACACACATATTCTGCAATAAAGTCAGAAAGCTACTATCACAGAAAAGGGACGGACTCTGTAAGTGCAATTAACAAAACATTTTAAGAATTTTGTTTCTCATTCTAGCAGATCAGAAACTAAACGTGTTTCATTGAAATCAAAAAGGTTAAATAACGTTTAATTGCATCGCTCCTCCAGACTCCATTCAGATGAATGAGCTAAGAAGGGACTTGGCACCGTAATGCATAGAAGAATTCCTCTCTGGAAACTATGTAATATGAAGAGGTCATGATTTCGATGGGCTTTTCGAGTCGAGATTTTAATGTGGCTCGTAACTCGGTGTAAGTAATTTATTTTATAAAGTTGAAAACCGAATACGCGAAATGCTGTGGACGAGTTATTGGTCTTGATTGAAATCCATATAAATGAGTAAACTAGAATAGTATTTTATTTCTGAGCAATAAGAAAGAACACAGAAAAATACACAAAACAGAAGCATCCTTTGACTTGGTAAGAACACAAAAGCAAGAACTTATAAATTCCAGACACAGTCCGATATGTAATTAGCAAAGCTTTATGAAGAGTATGGATGATTCCTAAAAAGTCCATTCACAACACGTTGTAATTCCAACGAATAATTAAAATAAACTGAAGTTGCATGTAATTATAAATTACCAAATTCAAAATCATCTCAAATTAAATGTAATAGTTCAACACCCGAGATATACGTTTTGTTTGGCTGTGAAGACTCGAATCAACGAATAAGTAAGTAAGCATAAACTATGGTATTTAATTCAGCTGGTTAAAAGGCAAATGAAGATATTTATAAAACAAAATAAAGACTTACATTGAATTAAGTGATTCTTAATTTTCCCGGCAGCAAATACATTTTTTAATCAATTGCAAAATCCAGAGTTGACATTCAGTAATAAAGGACTCGAGAGCTGATAAAAGCAGTAATTAGATGCGAATCTACGTACATTTATTGCGTGTGATCAGTGAAGTTCTGCGCATGCGTATCTACATGAATTTTCATATTACGAGTCACAAGAGAAGGAAAAGAATGCTACTGGCATGAGAAAAATTGTTCCATGAATACATTTCTATTCAATACAAGGAATTACTTTCTAGACCATTCGCGAATGTGCCTTCGTCAAAATTCAATTGTTGGACAATTGTCCACCCAAGATATATAACGGGCTATGGCTTGGACACCACTGAGAGTCCGTCATCAATGTAACTGTTTTCTTTATGTAACTGGATGAAGCCGAGTTGGGATTGCGTTTAGGGAAGACACTGAAAGCAAGTTTGTGAATGAGATGCTTATTTATAAATCAATTGAAAGATGAATGAATCTGACACCAAAATCATGCACATAAAGACCAACAATGGATTGAAAATGATGCGCACCGAGTTCAACAACTGATATGAAGAAATGATATCGTTCTTGAATGGAACTAATCAGAAAATATAACTTCAGCGAGTAATCAAACAAGAGTCAACGTATTTAACTTATAAACACACATGATTGATGTATGTATCGATCACCATGGAGGATCAATGTATAGAATTTATACACAAATATGAGCAGTATGTGATTCTATCACAAAGGGTCATCAAAGTATAGGATTTGTACACAAATATGAAAAACATATCATTTTATTGCTAAAAAGTTTACAATTTATTCAAAACAATTTAAAGATTATGAATAATTTGTTTCAGCCACAAGTAGGAAGTGTGTACGATTGATTTTCACTCGTGTAGCGATATTGAATTGTTATTTCACTCATATGATGATACTGAATTAACGATTTTAAACATGGAACATATGTATCTCGTGGTATCCAGATAACTCTCATAATGTATTTTTGGTTACATAGTTTTTGTCAAATGGCCAAGAAGCTACCAACATGTCCCGCCATCCCAGTCTGCTGAAGGATCCATCGAGAAGGATCCTACCGACCGATCGGTCTAGAAGATTTAGTCCCTCACTGCGAGTAAACGAATACCGTTCTCCGAGCTATCGTCACTATTTACCCATCATCCGAGTTACCGAAACTCCACGAGTTCTGTGACTCCCCATCAAAAGCAGTTCTACAGATGAAGATTTTCCTGTAAGATGGGCAGCTTCCTGGTAAAACTCGTTGAACTGTGATAAGCAAAGAGAATTGAGAAGTTCCCTATTTGTGGTGAATATCCACAGCCAAGGACATGGAGATAATCGGGTTTCTCAATTCAGACACTTTGCGCGTGCAGCAATGTGTAAAGGGAATTCAGTATTTTGAAATAACCATGGCTAAAAACAAGCAACTCTCGCACAGAACTGTACTCGGCAACAAAACTCGATGGCAATTTCGTTCATATATTATTCATAAACATTTTACTACACACAATTCCGTGACACTCTATCAAGATTGGTGAAATTAAGAACGCTAAAATGCAAAATGTAATAATCAAACTGCGAACATAAGTGACCCTAAAACTGGAGGGCAACAGCTATCGTTAACAGCAATAGTGAACTCCTATGCAACTATGGGACGGTAAAAACGGGATATTTATAATGATACCCTCTCCATGAAGCCATGCTCTGCCTCCTACTGAGCTGTCATGGCAAGCTATGAAAGCATCAGCCTCTGGCCATTGTTTAATCTTCGACACTAATATAGCATTATATTGTGTGAGAAGAAAAAACTTTCGCCATCAGAGGGCCATTTTTGTATCTGTTGGGATAAGACGGCCGAACTGACTTAACACCAATTTATCTAGGCCACTAGAGTAAAAGAAAGATAAATAATTTGCCGGGCTGCATGCATGCCGATGCAAAATTCAAATCAAGGATAACAGTTGTTTGACAATAGTATATTCTTTTGGTTGCCAGACCGAGACAAAGACCAGAATGTCCTCGAATCGATTTTGAGCTATTTGTAAAGCAAGTGAAACAGTATTTAATAAAATGCCAACGAAAGGAATTTATGTGGATTGACGGAATGCTTTCTCATGGGATTCTTCTTGACTACAACTCTGAATGATAATACATACGATTTATAGGCTTTGTATAGTAATGTCATCCAAATAAAACTGAACAAACAAAGGAGATTGCAATGGCAAGCCGCTGACAGATGTGAGCTGCTGATCTGAGACCCATAGACAAAACCTTATCTCTCTATTCCATAAATAACCAAGAACTAAAGCATTTCCAGGATCGATTGGAATCTGCCTGTAAGCATATTTTAAATCTATTTTAAAGAGTAAACAACCTCTCCACTTATGGTCTACTCAGCTGTCAACTACTCAGCTGTCAACTCCGGGATAAATTATATTTCTTTATCTCGCAAAATAAATCTTCCGATATGCTGTCGTTAGCGGCATAACCCTTGGGAAAACATGGATCCAAAATAACGATTCTATATTGATAATCATTTTGGGAACATTACTGTTGAAAGAGATATGGTAAAAAAAGATAAATTGAAAAGGCCTACAATAAAACTCTTAGATTTATCCTAAGAATATATTGAGACATTTCTGCCGGTGATTCGTTTGTGCATTTATATTTTTTATAAAACGGTGGTTTAAAATCCGATGTGGCTTCTGAGATGCATCCGAAATAGTCTACAGAAAAACAAAATTCTATAAATTTTCCAGTTGTATTGTTATGATAATCTGAAAGCATAAATTTAAACAAAATCATCATTGGTATATAAAGGAATCATGCAACACTAAAACATCTAAAGAACAGATGTAGGAATTTTATTTTCAGTTGAAATGTAATGACATAGTTCATTGTTTCTGGAGTAGAATGCATGGCTATTTGAAGAATTAATGTCCGATTTACTATCATTTAATGCAGTTTGCATCTGATAATGGTTTGTCTTTAGGCTGTTTGGACACCCTTAGGCTGTTTTGACAAAAATGACATAATGTCATCTTCTAGGAGGTCAATGGCTGTTATCTGTCACATGTGCGGACATGCTGAAATGTGCTGAATATATACCCATGTGCTCTTTCAAAGATTTCTGATGTTCAGATATTTTGAAGAAACATTTGTTCCTGTTGAAGAGAGAAAGTTCAGATTTGTTCTTCCTTTAGAAACATAACCAGTTTTGCTTCTAACATTGATTTTTTGCCACTTTGAAACCTCTCTTCCTTAATTCTTCTTTTCGATTGATGTAAATTTACCCTGATTTTAGCTTGTCATGATCGGGGCACTTCTGTCTCACACACGGATAAAAGATACAATCCCATAAGCAGAAAGCACATAACTGATAAAGGCAAACAGAGATAATAGCGAGACCGTCTAATAAACTTCCTCTTGCGATTCTGCATGATCATGGAATATAGGGATTTTTAAATTAGCTTTTTCAATGTATGTTTGTTAGTGTCTTTCAACACTGGATTGCTTACGGTATCATAAACTGAAGAGTGCAAGTATTTTCAATAGCTTTCTTTGGCATTACGAAAAACTTGTTGTCAAAAAGTCACATTAAAAAGTAACCAAACTTTGAACAATGATCTTGTCGTTGTTTGTTTGTCATAAACAGTGAGGAGTAATCGCCATATGAAACATTTATGAAGGATGATTTGATAAGGTTTTGTCGATGGGTCTCAGATCAGCAGCTCACATCATAACGAGGGACGTTCAGTAATTTCTCTCACTGAGGAGCTGCTGTAAATTTGTTGTACTTCCGAGGAAATATTAAAATTAAACGAATGATATTAGAAGAACCATTTGTCTGAAAGTTGGAGGCTCTGAAAGAGGAAATTTTCTAGGTGGATATATTTGCAAGAGTTGAGTAGTCTTATATGAGAGGGTTTCTAGCTCAAAACCCTATTTTGTCTTGGACGAAAACATGATTCTTCCCCCTCCATAGCCCCCTCAAGTTAGTCTAAACAACTACGAAAACAAACTTTGTTGAGACAACCAAATTTATTTCATAACCGTTTACCAGTCGAGGACATGCAATTGAATCGTCGCCGTCGTCAAACAAAAAAGGGGTTTGATCCAGAAACACTCTTTTTATAAGACTACTCATATATTTCACACAAAAGTTTACTATGTAATTGCTAGCAATTTTTATAGCTGATATTTCACACAAAATTGCTAGAGATTCACTGTAGCAACCAATCTAAAAAATCTACTTTGCTAAAATCAACATCACATTTTTTATATCCCAAGGCGAATATATTAATGCCATCAGAACAATATCGTTTATCATCGAAATTACAAAGGCCAGATTTTATTATAACCTCCGTCTCAATTTTATGACAATATGATTTTATTGCCATCATCACCACTAAATCCGTCTAACGCCGACTTATAATTATCAAATCCTATTATCTTACCGACCACATTTCCTTTTATTCCTTTAGCTCGTTTCTTAACCTTATTATCTGATAATTTTAAGCAATACATTTTACTACACAATCCGATGAACTCCGTTATAATTTTCATTGAAACTTCATCTTTAAACTTTCCTATGACGTTTTTTATTGTCATCTTAGTGATATCTGCTATTTGTTGGATAATCTGAAAGATCAAACAGGTCCCGATGCTCATAAAATTCTTAGTAAATATCATCAGATTCTATCTTTTACATCAACGAATCATATCTGTAAATAGCAATTTCGCATCAGACCACGTAACCATAACAAAATCATAATGAAACTGGGACATTAATGTTTTTGATATCTCAAGTACTGCCATACCAACATAAACCGGTTCATTCAACCTCAAGCTTGTTTTTTTTCTTATGTATAGCGACAAGATTTTCATTAAAAATTTTCATCTTAACAAAATTATCAGATGATACGAGTTTATTACGACGTTCAGCGTTATTGACGATCTCAATATTGATTCCTTTTCGTATATTTTCCATGGTCTTTCCGAAGATGCTATTGTTCATGAGCTTAAAGAGGTTTTTCTCAAATTCTGTTGTTGCAGCTGCTCTTCGTCTAGTACTGGAGTCGATATAATCTTTCATCCAACACGACTGATTAAACTTTAATACGCGATGAACTTTTCTTAGTATCAGACCGTTATCAAGTGCTTGTTTAAGATTTTTATAATGCAAAATATATCTCCGTTTGTCAAGAAGATTAGGAACTAAGTTTTGAACAACAGATTTACCACTGGTGCTAGACGAATCATTACGTTGTAGACCTGATAGCAAATTATAGTCGATCAACATTGATTCTGAACAAAATGGATAGTCCTTATAAGCGTCGTGTAGCTTCACAGGGTAGACAAGATCAACCTCAACAAAGTAACCAATATTATCAGGTACTGTTTTATCCGTTTCTTTGAAAAACTGATCCGGACTTTTTCTATGAAATCCGCTATACGACATTGGCTCAGACATTGCATATCCCTACAGATTATTTGTGTCAAGATAAACTATGAGAACTGATGGCAATGTCTTATTATACTCGCTCATGTACATACTATTAGCTTTCGCATATTTTTTTGTTATGATGCTTATTCCTCCTCTGATTCCACTTTCTATGAAACAAAACATGTCCGGGTCTGTTAACAACTCTAATTTTATTTTGCTGTGTTTGAGAAATGCATCCCAACTTAGTTCCGGTACTGAACAATACCATGCCGGATCAAGTCCGTAGTTATCAGCAGTGACATCTATAAAATTTTCAAATATATCTGCAAGCAACAATACATCTGTGATCAGATTTAAGTCATGATAATCAACGAAGGTTTTACAATCAAATTCATTCCAAATTTGCTGAGCGTAAGCATAGTCGCCATCGCTGACACTTTCAGGATTTAACTTGGAATAAAACTTGTCCTGGTCAGGTAAACTTGTTTCATTAAATCTATCCCAGTCGTCAAGATATTCATATGAAAAGTTCCCTTTTCTTGTAAGTAAATTTTTTTGCTTAGTCACCGAAATGATCAGTCAAATTATCAAAATTCCCACACTCTTTCACAAGCTCATCTAACGATGCCGCTATAAACTGAAGACTATCAACAAATCTCAACTTGCCATGTGTCACTGACATATACTTTTTCGTATTATTTTGGATGCATTTTATTTTATCGTTGTTATTAATTTTTAGGCGGTTTATTATATCTTTGCTGCCGAATGTTTCTACGATAATATGAGAGTCATAACTACGAAAATTATGTGCGACAACAGGAAAGAAATCTGGTGCAGTATATTTAAGATTGCATTTGTCATGAGCTGGAGCACAATATTTACCTGTAATATTGAAACAATCCTGACTACCTGTCAACTTATATTCTTATAAAGTGCATTTGCACATATCATTAATGTTTGGGATAATATATAATCTCCTTTTATTGTTTACATTCCCTTCATGTTGGAAAGTTGTACCTCTGTTTCCAATGCAAATAATAGTGACTGTAGTAACAGTTTTTGATATATGACCCTTGTACAAAAGAAAAGTAACTTGATACAATATGTAAATCATATAAATATGATTTGTTTAAATATTCATCATCTGGAGGAAGATATTTGAAGCCCAGTGTGTATATGATAAGATTGTAAACTGTCTTCACTTACCTTCTATTCTAAGAAAGAAATAGGCAATTGTATCCATTTTTCTCCAGGATTTAGGTAATATTCATGTAAATTCATAATTTTTCGTCACCAGTTTGATGAAACTGTTCATCATCAATGTTGAATATCTGTATAATTTATTGTGAAATAATTGCTATTTTTATCGTTTGAAAT